>PVJC01012229.1:0-40017 GCA_004026665.1 Murina feae | reverse complement strand
CGCCAGGCCGCTTCCGGAGACCCCACTGCACGCCTGGCCGACCGCGCCCTCCCTTCCCGTCCGCGCTCCCGCTCCGCGCCGTCCGACCGACAGAGCCACCCGCACGCTCGTCTCGTGTTCTCCCTGCGGCCCGGTGAGCCCGGCCCCGGCCCGCCAGGCAGCTCCTGCTGCACATGCCTCGCGCCTGCTACCGCGCTTCCCTCTCCTCACTAGTAATTTCCCTTCTCTGCTCCCAACCTATTTTGTCTTTTTTCTCCCTGTCCGTCCGTCCTTCCTTCACCGTTTCCCTATCTCGCTTTTGTTCTTACCTCTCGTGTTCAATTATCTGTAATTTAAACCTTCACATACACCCCCCCCCCAACACACACGCTCACACACACTCACACTTCCCCTTCCCTCGGCCAGAATGCCAGCCCTGCCTTAGGTGGGGACCTTCAGGCGCACCAGCGATGACCAGAATGGCCTCTCTCTTTCCCGGGCGCCAGGCCTTTGTTGGAGCGATTTCCGCTTGGAGCGGCTTGGAGCTGCTTGAACCGCCGCCGCTGGGCCTGATCCCAGCTCCTCTCTCCTCCTCGCAGCCCTGCTCTGGGCCCTGGTGGACTCATGGGTCTCTCTTGACCCATCATGATACCCCTTGCCCCCCTCCTCCATCACTCCTGCTCACCAGTGTGCTGACCGGGTTGGGGGATGCTTTCCAGAGGACAGGAGTCTGGAAGAGCGGGTGCGCGGTGCTGAGCAGACAGGGAGGGAGAATTCGTGGGTTCACGTCCTCCCTCCATTGTGGGCGCTGAATTAGTCCCTGGAGCAATGGACCCTGCCCCCTCCCCCCAGACATGGATTGAGTGGGCTTTGTGCCTCGGACAGTGCCCTTTCCTTAATAGGGTGTGGTCCTTTAAGGTGAATTTCCTCCTGAGTTTCCCCTTCTTTGCCATTATTCACAGGACACATAGTATGACCTTTAGGTGTTTCGTCTCCCGGCCATTTTCTATGGAAAACCAACAAGATCGGACCATGAAAGCTACTGGCCGCTTTGAAGAATGGGACGCCTTTAGAGAAGCTTGATCTTGGAGGCCTCAGCGTGAGACCTTGCAGAGCCGGGTGAGAGTCCAGTCTAAGGGGGGTCTCCTGCTGCCTCCTAACCCTAGGGCCTGGATGGAGGTGGGGAGTCCGCAAGACATTAACAAAAATAACTGCCGCCTCCACCCCAATGGAATCACTCTCCGGAGTTCACAAAGCGTCACATATCCCTGGTCTCATTCTGGCTCTTGGGCTGACCCTGACAAGCCAAGGATAATGGTCCCCATTATTACAAAGGAGGAAATTGAGCCCCTCCTGTTCTCCCTGCGGCCCGCCCAGGGTGACCCTGGGAATCAACAGAAGAGGAACCTGTTGTTCTAACTGCATAGAGTTTTGCTTCAGTTTTGACTGTCCCTGAGACTGAAATGGTAATGTGATACATCGCTTTTGGACACTGAAACTGGTTATTTGCTGGGGACTGCAAAATATGATAAATTCTTTCTAGGCCTGAGTTTTACTAGCTCTTTTTAGTAGGGTCTTAGCAGAGGTGACCTTTAACCCCATACCAATGCCCCTGAAGGATCTGACATGGGCAAACCCAAGGCAGCATTCAAAATGGCAGCTGAGTCTTTGTGTGCTTGCCTTTGAGGTGAGACTCATGTCCTCATGTCTCAGATGCCCAGAGAAGGGATGCCACTGGCTTTACTTTCTCAGAACTCCCATATTAGCACAAGAGATGTGAAAGGCCCTACTTGTGCCTGCGGCTGAGAAAACCACAGGAAAGAAATGAGCTGGGCACAGTACAAAGCAAATAGCGTAAGCTTTGGAGCCTGTAGACACAGCTGTCATTACTAAGTTCCTCATCTGTAAAATGGAAGTAAGTGTGGCCACCTCACAGGGCTGCTCTGAGGGCCAAGTTGGCCAACTGAGTGCTCCAGCGATGGGGTGGAGCGCCTCCTGGGGGATGAGGATAGCAGAGCAGGGAAGGGAGGGAGTCTGGAGCGTGGTAATCCACCCATTGTGCCATTTGAGCGCCCACCTTAACTGTGCCTCAAGTGGGCCTGGCTCCAGGGAAGGGAAAATAAGCCAGCCCTACAGGAGCTCCTGATGCAATTGAGTGGGAGTAAGCTCCGGATTTCCCTGTTTGCCCTGCCACCTGGGCCATGAAGCAGCTGTTTGTTTCCGTGGGTCTCTGTTCACAGCTGACTCCCACCAGTTCCTCCCCTAGCTGGTCAGGTCTTTCCTCCTGGCCCCAGCAACAGGGGCAGCCAATCAGACTGGGTTCAGAGCAGCTGCTCCTATGAAATAAGAGAAGTGAGCTCTGGTCGCCCTCCCCCACTGGGGTGCTTGGCTCACTTCCTCCCTCCTGCAGCGGGGGAGGGAAGGGTGTTGTTCCAACTCTGAGAACAAAATGTGGCTTTTGGTTTCCTGTGTCACTCTCTGACTTGTATCTCCCCACCCCCATCTCTTGTGGTGGTGTGGGTCCCCCGATGGTAGAGAAGATACTGGCCTAAGAGGGAGTAGGTTTTCCCTGGATCACACAGTAGGGCAGGGGGAGAAAGGTGAGCATCTAGGCACTACTCTCAGCCCCGAGAATTGCATCGGATCCTTCAAGGGCCAGCTAAGCGTTACCTTGCCTAAGTCTTCTGATGGCCCACTCTTCCTTACCTCTTTCCTAACAGAGTTAGCTGTTACCTCCTCTGTAGTTGGACAGTATGTCCTGCAAGCCCCAGTGCAGCTTGAATCACCTGCCTACTCCCTGTGCCAGACAGTAAGCCCTTTAGGGTAAATACTGTCTCCTGCATCTCAGTGAACCAGGACCTAGCTCGTTCTTGTTGAAAGAATGATTCAGGAGAGCCCACGCTATGCGAGGGCTGGGGAAAAGAATGAGACTGATGGGATGGGAAGGAACTGAATACTCGTTCCTTTTCTTACAGACTTAGACAATTCCAGACCCTTAGGACTCTCTCTTGCTTAAGAAACCCAGGTGGAAACCTTCAGGTTTATGCCTGTCAGGTCTTAGTCTGGCTGAAACCTTTTTCTCACTTCTGCCTTTCAGACAGATGCGCAGAAGCAGGAACTCGGGCTTCATGAGTGAAATCTCTGGGCCCAGCAGACAGAGTTCTGGGCCAGGGCCTATTTGAGGCAACACTAGGATATCTGTGATCCAGACTTTCCCTGTAGTGAAAGCTCTTCACAAAATTTGGACTCATGGGGCAGGAATTGCTTCTTCAGCCCCTATTTGAGTATCTCCAAGGCCTACTGCGATTTTCCCTCATCGGGTTACTCTGGTCCTTGTTTGGGGAGGTGTTGCTGTCAGAAGGTAGGGGTCAGGGTGGTGAGCAGGGAAACTGATGGGGCTTCTCTCTCCTTGTTAGATTCCGGCAGAGTTCCTCTGTCTCGTCTTGTTGCTGGTTGAAGGTGCCCCCTTCTCCAACTTTTCTTCATCTCTTGGAAGACAGCAGAAAATCAGCATCATGGTTGGGTTCAAGGCCACAGATGTGCCCCCTACTGCCACTGTGAAGTTCCTGGGGGCTGGCACAGCTGCCTGCATTGCAGATCTCATCACCTTTCCCCTGGATACTGCTAAAGTCCGGCTGCAGGTGAGGGGGTGAAGCCTAGAATCCTGATAGTATCTAGACTATTCCCTCCCCAAGACACAGACTCCTCAAGGGCCAGTGGATTTGGGTCTGTAAACTTGGGAGCCTAGTATGCCAACCTATCTATTCCTATACCTGCCTTGGCCTTGCAGATCCAAGGAGAAAAGCAGGGGGCAGTGCGAGCTGCAGCCAATGTCCAGTACCGCGGTGTGCTGGGCACCATCCTTACCATGGCTCGCACCGAGGGTCCCTGCAGCCTCTACAATGGGCTAGTCGCCGGCCTGCAGCGCCAGATGAGCTTTGCGTCTGTCCGAATTGGCCTCTATGACTCTGTCAAGCAGTTCTACACCAAGGGCTCTGAGCGTAAGTGTGGAGCTGGGCTGTAGACTCCTTAGCCTTTTCTTCTCAGTCTTGATTGGTCTAGTTCATTTCACCACCTAGCTCCTTTAGGGCCCTGATTCTCCTAACGATTTCTGAGCTTTTGGGCTGTGGCAGCTCTGAACAGGGCATCCTCCCATGATAATCCTCACAACCACTTTGAGAGTAGGTGGTATCCCGTGTTACAGACAAAGAGACTGAGGCTTGCTGGGGATAGCATGGGAGAAAGGACTTAACCAAGGGCACACAGAGGGAAGCAGAAAAACACACCCAGGACTTTAGCTTCCAAAGGCCAGCACTCCTGTTTCTTCTCCGCATTCCGTGTCCACGCTCTGTTTAACACATGGGGAAACTGAGGGCTCAGATTAAAGGTTGACTTTTCCTAAGATCACGCGGCAGGGAGAAGTAGATCAAGTCATGTGTCCCAATCCTTGGAAAAGCCACTTCTCTCTGAACCTAGGTTTTCTCATTTGTCATATGGAAATGACTCTGGTTTCTGAGGGCTATTGAGCAGTGAATGAAAATATTTTATGAAAGAAAGCACTAAAGTCTCGTTTTGTCCTACTCCCTGCTGTGTCCCAGTGCCTAGCAAGTGCTGGTAGACAAAGTAATATTTTATTTGATGTGAGGACTTCTTAGAGGAAGAGCTGGTCTGGATCCTATTCCCAAAGGGCAAGAAATGGTGTATTTGGTGAGGAAAGGCATAACATGAGTGCAAGCCCAGCTGGACACTGACCTTCCTGGTTCTCCCACAGATGCCGGCATCGGGAGCCGCCTCCTGGCAGGCAGCACCACAGGTGCCCTGGCTGTGGCTGTGGCCCAGCCCACGGATGTGGTAAAGGTCCGGTTCCAGGCTCAGGCCCGGGCTGGAGGTGGCCAGAGATATCAAAGTACTGTTGATGCCTACAAGACCATTGCCCGAAAGGAAGGGTTCCGGGGACTCTGGAAAGGTGTGTACAGATGTTTCTTCTTTCCCTTTTTTTCCCTCTTCGTCTCCCCTATTCCCTGGTCTCACATAGACACTCCTGCTTTCTGTAGGGACCTCTCCCAATATTGCCCGTAATGCTATTGTGAACTGCACTGAACTGGTGACCTACGACCTAATCAAGGATGCCCTCCTGAAAGCCAACCTCATGACAGGTGAGTTAGGGTAAATGGTTCTGGGTCTCACCCTTCCCCAGCCCAGGATCAGATGTGGCAATCTGGTTGCCCGAAAGCCACCTCTTTTCATCCTGTTTCTTCTTGGCTTGTAGAATGAGGTCCTCTCACTAGCATATTGAAGCCAAGTGGAATAAAGTTCCCAGTTTGCACACGGAGGCTTTGAGGCAGGGCGGGCAAATGACTTTTAGGTTCTCAGGAAAGTTCCCAGTTGAAGTCTCTGTCTCTCTAAAATCACAAGACCCCAGCTACTTAAATAACCTCTTTCCATCTGGAATGATGGGGCAAGGAGTCCTGACCCCCTTGCCTGCTCCTCCTCAACAGATGACCTTCCTTGCCACTTCACTTCTGCCTTCGGGGCAGGTTTCTGCACCACCATCATTGCCTCCCCTGTCGACGTAGTCAAGACGAGATATATGAACTCTGCCCTTGGCCAGTACAGCAGTGCTGGCCAGTGTGCCCTCACCATGCTCCAGAAGGAGGGTCCCCGAGCCTTCTACAAAGGGTGAGTCTGTGATCCACCACCAATTCCAGGCCTCCTGTCACACTTGGAACTGAGGAGCAACCAGTATCAAACTTTGTGGTCACGGTCCAGGTGTTTCATCGGCATTCTCTCATGCTCGTAACTCCTTCCTCAGAGTTGCTGCCTGCTTTGTGGGTATTTAAATGGAGACTCGCAGGGCATTCTTGCTCACAGCTACACAGCTGTGAGGCTCTGGGCCCTCCCAACCTTCTTTGGGACAAAGCACTGGATTGGATGCCAGGGCCCAGTAGGGTGAGCAGGAGGTGAGGTGCACCCTGTGACCTGTGTTTTCTCCCTTCTAGGTTCATGCCTTCCTTCCTCCGTTTGGGTTCCTGGAACGTGGTGATGTTCGTCACCTATGAACAGCTGAAACGGGCCCTCATGGCTGCCTGCACTTCCCGGGAGGCTCCCTTTTGAGCCTCTCCTGCTGCCAACCTGACCACCTCTGGCTTGGCTTTAACTCCAGCCAGGCCTTCCTTGTCCTCTTTCCCTTCCTTCCCTTCCCTCACTCCCCACCCCTTCCTTCTCCCATTTCTACCATCTCCCTTCCCTCTCCCCACATTTTTACCTCTCCTCCCTACCTCATCTCCCCACTGCCTCTCAGTCCTGGTGGAATTGACCCCAGCTGACACTGTGGAACCTGTCACCAACCAGGATCCCAAGCCCCTCAGACCCTTGAAAAGTTTAGCCCATCTCTTTTATCTTGTTCCCAAGCAGCCAGCACATCATCCATAAAACAAGCTCAATCTTGGTGTCTCCTCCCTCTCTTGTAGCTGTTAGCAGAGATCTTAGTTTTATGGGCCCTTTTGACACCTGGTGGCAGTGGGGAAGCCACCCTGACTTGAAACAACCCACTTCCCACCTCCAGTGTCCAATCTGGGGCCATGGATGCCATCTAGTCTATTTCTCTTTCCAGACTAGGCCTGGTGCTGAGAAGGAGCGGTGGCTTTGCTGTCACCAGGCTCCTTGAGTTTTCACCCAGAGCTTGGTACGCCAACATCTGCCTTTCTAGCCCCTCAGCTGGCCCCAGGCCTGCTGATCTACAAAATAAGTGTTCCTGTGTGCTCTGCATTTCCTGTGCTTCTTGGAAGATTTAGAGGAACTTGGGAATCAGGTGCTGAGGGCTCATTTTATAAATGGGAAACAGACCTCCACAAAGTCCCAGACCTAGTGAGTGCAGGCTGGGCTGCCTCTCATCCTCCAGATCCCCATCCTTGGGCAACAGTGTTGCTGCTCTGGGAGGGCAGGCCACAGGGCAGACATTGGCCTCAGCCTGGGGGTACTTTACACTTAGAGTACCCTGGGCTAGAGATCCCAAGGAAGCAGTGGCAAGCCCTGACTTAGGCTGCATTGGGGTTGGTACATTTCTGTCCCTCTTCCTATCACCTGTCCTCAGGCAGGAAAGCAGGTGGCAGGGCTACTTTTTGTTTCAAGGGTTCAGGGACTCTGTGAGGCCCTAAAACCTCAAACACCTCATGCAGGGCTGAGCCCTTAGAATTAAGGCCACCAGGCCCATCATAATGTCTGAAGAATCAGAGCTGAGACAGGTCGTGCCGGCAAGGACCCAGGACCTCAGCAGCTGATCTTGGACTCCTCCCTCCCCCGTGGACTCTTTCCAGCTGAGACCCTTGCTGGGGTCCTGCAGGAATCCTGTTGGGTAGCTGTGGAGCCAGGTTGAGAGAACATGACCCTTCTCCCCGCAACCTAAAACAGCTGATGCTGCTGCTCCTCCATTGGTCAGAGCTGGAGGCTAGGCTTTCAGCACCTGGACAAGTGGTTCAGGATATTAAACAGGTTCCTGGAGAAGGAAACAAGGCCCCGCTTCTGACAAATTAACCCAAGGTCTCAGTCCCCAAGAGGGACACAGTGGGGTGCCATGAGCTGATTCAGAGTGAAGCCTGGCAACTTGGCCAAGCTGTTCTCTACTGGGCTACAGGCTGTCGGTGTAAATGCAGGCCCCTGGCAATATGTCTTTGGCACCTTGTCACTGTTTTACACCAGAGGAAACCTGAGGGGGAATTTGCCATCCTGGACATGTCAGCTGGTTCATTTCATCAGGCTTGTGTCCCAGACATGGACAGGTGTGCACCAGCTTTCACCATGGTTCCGGGTATGATCCAGAGGTAATGAGCTGGGAGAGGTGGTAGGAGCCACTAGCCTGGGTCCACCAGTAGGCCTCTAACTGGTCCTCGGTCCTTAATGCCTATAAAATGGGTGTGTGGTATACCCTGCTTTGCCTAGCTCACAAGGTATTGATTGGAGATAGATAAGAGTGGAGCCAGGTTTTGAGCACAGGGCATAGCACTATCTCCTTACATCCTTTCTGGGCTGAAAAACAAGATCTTCCCTCAGAATCTCACCCTGGGGAAGTAGCAGGCTTTTCAGCTAGCCTGGCAGAGACCTGGAGTGCTGGGATATCCTGATGCAGGCCCACACGTCCTTACCTAGTCACTGTTCTGCTACCACCAATCACCCAGATTGTGCCTCAGAGGTGATATTTGGCTTCACTCATCTGGTTTGCACAAGGACTGCAAGATGGGGGTTGTAATCTTTGTATGAACCTGAGATTTCAGAGAAGGGAAGAGGTTTACTTAAGGGCACAGCTGGTAAGCAGCACATCTGAGGTATATGACTCCAAAGCCATGATTATGCAGAGATACTCCCTAGATCCCAGGTCCAGATCCTACACCTTGGACTGCTGCTACCATCCCGATAGGTTAAAAGCTGACTAGTGCTACTGAGTCCCCATTGAAGGAAGAGCCTTAAGCTAATAATGATGCTTTGAGTGGTGGAATCCAAACATTGTAGGAGCCCTTTCTGCCACCTCTGAAGTCTTCATGAAACTGGCCACTTTGTCATAAAATTGGACCTATCCTAGCCCAAACCTAGACTCAGGAGAGTCTTGGCACAGAAGAGGTGCCCATCTCACTGCCATTGATGAAAGGCAGATGGCAAGGTAAGTGTGGTCTGCACAGGCTCAGCTGGATCTGGAGGCTGGCACTCCTGCAGGCCACTGGACAACAGTGCTGGTCCTGAAATCAAGTTCACCAAGCACTTTCATACAATGACTGGGTCCTCACAAATAGCTTGAGGAAGGGTCAGTGGCTGGGCTGGGAACAAAACTCAGGTCTCCAAGGCCACCATGCCTAGAGGCAGCCCAAGACCCACTAGCTGCTCAGGCCAGGGAGTTGAGGCTGGCAGGATAGAAAACAGCCATTTCCAGCGCTTGTGTCCTTTATGCTGCCTCTCTGGGCAGGGTGAGTCTGGGAAGTGGCCTTAGAGGTTCTGATGACAGCTGTGCCACTGAGCCTTGAGACAAGTGTTTTCTTGTACTTCAGTTTTCCTGAGTACAATGTGACATCACACTAGAGACTTGAGCCCTTTTTAAAGACCATGTGTCCTGAGAAATCAACAAAGCTAGGGATCCTCAGGCCACACAGCACTGCCCCAGGCTCTCAAGGTGGGTGCATAAAGGCTCTGAACCCTCAGACCAGCCACATCCACAAAGTCAGGGCAGGGACCCAAGAGGGGCTATATGCAGCTTCTCTCCCTCTAACACACTCTTCTGGGTGTAGTAGTTAAAAGATAGCAAATAAATCTTTATTTGTCAGCCCATCCTCATGTCACACCTGTGCAGTGGGCTGGCTTCCCTGAGTACCCGAGGCTGTGGGAAGTAGAAGTGGGGTAAGGCCCCCTCACAAGCTTCCGCTGACCCCTGCTGCAGCCCCCAGCCCACCAGTTACGTCAGCAATGCCTGGCGCAGCATATGCTTCTTCTGGGGTGTGAGGCGGGTGGGGAACTGGATTTCGAAGAAGATGAAGAGATCCCCCTTCTTGGTGGGGTCCTCAGGCAATGGCATCCCCTCACCTGCCACCTTCTTGCAGTACTTAGGACTGAGAAAAAATTAAAGAAGAGGGTTGAGAGGGCAATTCTCAACTGGATATCCCTTTATCTCCTTGAGGCCCAGCTTGGGGCCTGATACTGAAGATTATAAAATGCCTTCTAAACAGAATGGCCATAGGGACCTTCCCTACTCCTGCAGCAGAGCAGCAACTGGACAGAGCACATGCCCTCCCCCACCCCCCTGCTCATATCACCTCAGGCATGGGGCAGTTGCTACAGCTTCCACCATGGGCAGTAGCTTTCTTCAGCCAGAACTGGGTGGGAGGAGAGGAGACTGGCTTGTTCCATGTAGGCTGCTCCCTGAGAACCCATTTACACTGAGTCTCTGGGAGTATTTCGGGAATCTCATTATAGAGATGGGAAACAAGACAAGGAAGGAAAGTGAGTAGACCCTGGCTTGGTGGGGAGTGCTGGGCTGCTGAGCAAAACTTCCCATGCAAAGGGCCCTCCTTGGATTAACTCCGAACTCTAATGAGAGCTTTTGGAGGATGGGAGATGAAGGCAACAAGTATTGCTTAACACTTGGGCCCCTAGCCTCTCAAGGGGCTTTGTAAAAGTTAGAAAAGCACCCCGTAGGCCCAGAGAGGCAGAATGGAGACTGGATTTTAGTCCTCTCTCACCCCCTTGTGCTTAGTGCCACCTCAACAACTGCACCAGGCCAACCTCTCTGATGCTACCCTCTAAGGCCCAAGCCAGTGCTTCTGCCTATGGAGGCCCAGGCAGATGGACTCACTGGATGATGTCATTGATGGGGATGTTGAGCAGCCGGTCATCTAGGGTCTTCACCTCCACGGTGCAGCAGGTCAGAGCCTAGGGGACATTAGGGCCAAAGGCAGGAGTAGAGAATGTCCCCATGGCGATTCTGTTTAGCAGGCACTTTATAATCCTCTTCAGTACCAGGCCCCAAGCTGGGCCTCAAGGAGATAAAGGGATATCCAAGAACTAACAGGTAAGTGAGCCAGACAACTACCTGCCCTCAAGGAATTCGGTCTGGTAGGCAAGACTGATGTTGATATGTGTTATGAAAGAGGGAAGTAGGGGGTCAGTGGGAGCCAAGGAGAGCCCTCCCCTCAAAACCATTCTGGAGTGAACAAAAGGGCTCACTGTAGCAGTTGATGAGGGCTTTAAAGGGTGAGGAGGAGCTTACATGTTAGACAAGGTGGGTAGATAGCACTTCAGGCAGAGGGGCCAGAATAAACAAGAGAATAAAGGTGTGAAAATGTACCAAATGGGTAGGAGCTCTAAGTGGGATGGTGGCTGGAAGGCAGGGAATGAGATCAGTAGAGGCCAGATTGTGGAGGGCCTCAAATGCCATGCAAAGATGTTTAGACAGGAGTGTGGCCTGGTCAGATGAGGAAACCGCTGTGGGCAGGAGCCTGGAGGAGATGACCAGGGAGGCAGGAAGGCCACCAAAGAGACTGCTGCTCAGACCCAGAGGGTGGGGATGAACAGAAGTGGGCCAAGTGGAGAAGGACTTGGAGGTAGAATTGACAGGACTCAGTGACTGACTGCAGGTGGGTGGGGGAGGAGAAGCAAAGTCTAGGCTGGTGCCCAGTTTCTTGCTTGGGTTGTAAGGGTGTGGAGGGGACACTCATGCTCAGGAGTGAAGCTGGCCACAAAGATTCCCTGTGGCACTCACCACATTCTAAAGGCCTGCTTGCCTTGGGGCCTCCCATAGGGCAGGAGGAGCTCACTGTGATCCACCCACCCCTTAATTTTCCACTTTAGCTACTCACCTTGCCCAAGGGGATGGAGTTCACAAAAATGAGGTTGTCATTCTCCCTGCGGAAGCGAGGGTGTAGCTTCTCTTTTACAATGAAGATGATGTCTGCTGGGATGATGTTGGGGCCCTGAGCAAAGGGGCCAAGGGAGTACAGGACTAATTGATGGTGACCTTGGCCAAGTTATTGCCTCTACTGGTCTCCAGGTCTTCATCAAAACAATGAGATTAGACCATTGTTCTTTAATTTTTTTAGTTTTATTTTTGTTAGTCCTCACTTGAGGATATTTTCCCATTGATTTTTAGAGAGAGTAGAAGGGACGGGGAGAGAGAAACATTGATGTGAGAGACACACATCGATTTTGGTTGCCTCCTGCACATGCCCTGACCAGAGCTGGTGATCGAACCTTCAACCGAGTTGCATGCCCTTGACCAGAATCGAACCTGGGACCCTTCAGTCCCGGCTGTTGCTCTATCAACTGAACCAAACCGGCTAGGACTAGACCATTCTTGATGGGCCCTTACAGTTTGACTCCATAGCCTCTCCTCTGAGAAAATTTCTCTGATGGATCTGTGCTCCCAACCCATTCTTTCTCCTCTACTGAGCATGCCCAAATAGATGTACTCAGCTGAAGGGAAACAGGCTTCCTTAGATGGTGGGTAAAACACTGAGCTGGGTGTTCTACAAAGTCTCTGTCCTGCCAAACTTCACCAAGTCACCAACATTCTACTGAGGTCTCTTTTGCACCCTGGGACAGAGGAATCAGACCTGCCCCTACCCCCAAGAGCTCCAGTCTAGAGGGGTAAACAGGCACATAGTGAATCCTCAGCACATTCAACACTGATAAAGGGAACCCAAGGGCAGGAGCTCAGGGAGGTGCTGAGCCAAGTGGAAAGGTTGCCCAGAGGGGAACTTAGAGTTGGGTCTAGAAGAGATTTTGTTGGAAGTAAATGTTTTATAGGTGAGAAAGGGAGTGAGAAGTACCAGCAGAGAAGTTAAGCTCTCTCAGCTCTGAAGACACCATCCACTGCCTTGGACAATAATTTTATATTTTTATTTAAATAAATATTTTAAATTATTAATAAGTGCTTTCTGAGTAGTTCCTATAGTTGGATTTTACTCACAGAAACACTGAAGAAATTCAAGCACTAGAGTTAGGACTGGGTTCTCTTTTCAGCTCTTGTGCTCTTGCCTTGGGCAAGGGCCTCCCCTCTCTGGGCCCCAGTTTCCCACTCTGCAAAATGGAAAGAAGCTCTAAGCTGCCCACTCACAGAGGTGTTGTGAGGCTCTGTCCCATGGAAGGGACATTAGGTATCATCTCACCGACTCTGCAGACTGCTCTCCTGCTAGACCAGGGTTCACAGGATCAGAAAAAAGTATTGCCTCCTTGTCCCCTACCCTGTCTTCCCACCACCCGAGCCCAGGTAACGGATCCTTAATCAGGTTCCTTTCCTCTCACCTGGTCACCTTCTTTCTCAAAGGTGATCCGTGTGCCTTGCCTCCATCCAGGCTTCACGTCAATTGTGAGGATCTTGTCCTTGATGGTAGAGGAATACCCATCCTCATTCAACACCTACAGTGGGATGGTGGGGGGAGAATTGGTCAGGATTTCCCAAGGTGAAAGGAACGCTGAAGGATCTATGCCAGAGCTCAATCCTCTAGCAATGGGGAGAACCTGCCCTGAGCCATTGCCACTCCCACCCCATTCCACCAGAACAGGAACTTAGGATGACGGGCATGTTATGGGGCCAGGACCTAAGATGCCAAGCAGTCACCATGAGTGGATCAAACCACTCCAGCCCTAGAAATCATGTGGCCCTGGCCACTAACGGATGTACAGTGAACATGTACTTAATTCCTCTCTCCCACTCCAGAGGATGACACAGAGCTCAACACATCTGAGCTTCAGCTGAGGCATTCCCCTATTATGTCATCTATCCATTCCCCAATCACTTGCCCAAATGAGTGCTGTCTGTGGAAAGCATGACCACAATTGGCATCTATCTACTCTGATGGGCAAAGTTTTGAGGGGACCTTGTTCCTGTGCTAGCACAGGGCTGGGCCATCAAATTGAACGTCTTCCTCAGGGATTGTCTCCCGTGCACCCTTAATTCCCACCCTGCTCTTCCTTCTCATGGATCATACCCCAGATGAAATCCTGAGGGTATGATCTGGTAACATCTAGAGGGCTGAAGTCACAGTTTTAGCTCCTCCCATTCAGGGGGATGTGGCTGAACTGAGAAGGGAAAGATCCTCTCCCAGTGAGAAATGTTGCAGAGGGAATTCCTACACCAGGCTAATACCCTCAATTGTCCCTTCCAGACTCCAGATTCTAGTATTCTGCAATCCTAGGTCTCTGAGTCTAAGATTGTGTAATTCCATCAGAGACTATACCTGAAGTCTCTAGAGTCAGGGTGACTGTTAGGGTTGGAGGGGACAGTTGAAGCCTCCCTGTAGGAACAAGCCAAGTACTCACCCTGCGGGAGATCTTGATTTTCTTGGTGCAGCCAAAAAACAAGTCCTCCAGGGATAGGTAGAGGTCTCTTTCTATTGGGAGGTCCTGTTTCTTGACCCCTCGGCCCCGGAGCCCCCCAAAGTTCAAATCCACCTCTTTTCCTTCTGCATCAAAAAACTCTGCAGGAGTGAGGAGAGGAGTAAGAGGAACTGTGTCGAGAGACTTGGATTGATAGAACTTCCCCTACCCCTCCTCTTCAGTTCCCAAGGAAATCAGGTGCTGGTAATACCTAGCATCTGACTTCCATCTTGAAGACTCAGACTTGGGCCAAGAAACTGTCCTCAATTGCAGGTCCAATGATTATCATCCCTGGTCACTCCCCATTGCTTCACCCCTCCCCCCTTTCCTGACTTTGGACACCCCTCCCCCCTTTCCTGACTTCCTTTCCCCACAACTGTGAGCAATGGACTATTATAGCCACTTAATAGTGAGGAAGCTGAAGTTTCAGAGAGATGAAGAGATTTGCCCAGGATTATACAGCTCATAAGTGGCAGCACATGGATTTGAAACAGGCCATCTGAATCCACGTCTCTTGCTTTTCCCAGTCTTACATGGAGTTTATTATAAACTCAGGCTTCTCTGGCAGATAGGTGACAGCAATGCACAGTGGGAGGGGTGTCTGAGGTGAAGGAGCAGTGGTCTGTGGCCCATTTATCATAGTAACATGGAAAAGAGGTAGGTGGGGGGGTCAAGCAGGGAAAAAGGAGACATATGTAAAATTTTAGACAATAAATAAATTTTTAAAAAAGACAAGAAAAGAGGTAGAGAGAACTTTTGAAATGCAGAAAGGCTATGGTATAGCCAGGAGGAGGGGCTGGGTGAGCCAGGCAGTGAAAATCTACTCTTGAGCTGCAGAACTGGAGCCAGGAAGACAGGTTTGAAGGTTAACTCCTCGAAAGGTGATTCTGGGTCTCAGAAATCAACTCTTTGTCTGACTTGGGACCTGTGATCATCCACCCATCCATCCATGGAGTCATCTAACACACACACCTGTACAATTTCTGCAGCCATAGAAATGAATAAAGTAAATCTGTATATAATGTATAATAAGACAAGTGAAAAAAAAACACTGTGTAATGAGAGCTTACTTTCTTAATAAAATAAAAGGTTTATGTAAAAATAAAACTATGCTCAGACATGCATAGAAAATCTCTGGAATAATACATAAAATGTTAACTGTGTGTGGCTGCTTCTGGGAAAGGACTGGAAGGCTGTAATTTATTCTTTAATAAATTATTTCTTTTCCATGGTATGTATATATGTAAAAGTAAAAAAAGAAAAAAAACTACTCAAAGAAAAACATCTTCACAGCTATGTTCAAGGCAAGGGGATAGGTAGAACCGCTTACCACTAAAGGGGTTATTTCCTCCAAAGAACTCATGGAAAACCTTTTCAGCGTTGCCATGGAAGACATAACCAGTTGTCCATGGGGTCTCGGACCCAAACTCCACAGGAATTCCGCCCTTCAGACCCTCTTCTCCAAACTTGTCATAGATGCCTCTCTTCACAGCTGTGGATATATGCCACTTTGAGAAGGAGGCAGAGTCTTGGGGGCTAAGATAGCTAGAAAGCTGAGAAGGAGGAGGATATGAGGAAGAGCATAGGACGAAAGCATCCATATTTCTAGTTAGGGGTTTAAGTTTTTGGGTGGGGGATCTAGGTATGCTCCCCTCCGGAGACGAGATGGGAAAGACTAAGTTTTGCTGGGGAGAGGTAAGGATTGGAGTAGAAACAGGGAGACTAAAGGTCAGGCTATCCCTCCAGGATTTAGTTTAATCCATCATAACTGCTATCTCATCTGTAAAGTAAAAATAATCCTAGAACTTGATATTTCAGAATCTAATAATTCTAGAGCTTAATAATTCTAGAGTCTAAAATCCTGAAAACTCCGGGCTGGAAAAACCTTAGTGATCTGGCCATTCTCCTGCACAGTATCCCTGACAAGTGCTTTGGGGAAACCCATGTGGGCAATGCCCCAGGCAGGGGTGGGAAATCACTTCCTCCACTCTTCTGGTTTCCATAGGAGAAAACTGTCCTAATTACTGGCCTCTCTTTGCCCTTTAAAAATATATATTACTGCCCCAGCCGGTTTGGCTCACTGGATAGAGCATCGCCCTGGGGACTGAAGAGTCTCAGGTTCAATTCTGGTCAAGGGCATGTACCTTGGTTGCAGGCACATCCCTAGTAGGGGATCTACAGGAGGCAGCCGATTGATGCTTCTTTCTCATCAATGTTTCTAACTCTCTATCCCTCTCCCTTTCTCTCTGTAAAAAATCAATAAAATATATTAAAATATATATATTACTGATTTCAGAGAGGAAGAGAGAGAGAGAAGCATCAATGATGAGAGAGTAACCTTCTACCATTATTTCCTTAATCCCCTACTGGGGATTGAGCCTGCAACCTAGATGTATGCCCTGACTGGGAATTGAACCATGACCTCCTGGTTCATAGGCTGATGCTCAACCACTGAGCCATGCCAGCTGGGCACTGTCTGCCCTTTTATGGTGTACTCAGGGAAATGGAGATTTAGCTACTTAATAAATCTGGGAAGGATAATCTGGGCCTCTTCCCTTGGCAGCGAGCATCAAGCTCTCTCTATCCCTGTAAGGGACACTGGGGTGTGGGGGATGTGGGGAGTCCTGCCCCACTTCTTGCTCTGATGAGACCAGGTGAGCACATCAGCTTGAGCTGGGGGTTCTCCATGCCACATCCTCCACCTTAGCTTGCTACTGAGAAAGACAATTCTTCATTCTCTTCTTTCTTAGTTCATTTAGATTCTGCTTACTGTATGCTGAGGCTCCTCAGAAAGCCCAACATTCAGAAACTTAAGGAATGGTCTTAATGGAGAGGGGGAGCAGAGATGTCCTAGAGTCACTCCTCCAGGCTCAGCCCCACTCACTCACGGTCACTCAGCACGTCATAGGCCTCCGCTATTTGCTTGAATATCTCCACTGAGACCGGATCAATGGACTTCATTGGGTGGTTCTTAAGGGCAAGTTTCCGGTACCTAGAGGAGGGAAGGTTAGAACAAGTCATAGCAGACCTGGTGCAGAGCTGCTCAGCTTTCTATTACCTGGTGACCTCTTAGAGCTTTGGTGTGCCCAGCTATAGATCAGAGCTATGGTGGCCAGGGAAGCACATTGTTCAGACCCTCCTGAAGAGAGCCCAGGGTAGGGAGCATAGCTGACTGACAGCCCAGCGGCTGCCCCTACCCTGGGTCTTTGTGCTCATCTTATACCCCCACTCAACCCCAGCTGCTCCCAGCTAATGAATAAAGATGCTGGGAATTTTAATGCAGGCCCAGCCCTGAAGGACACAGGGCTCCTCATCACACAACCTCTGCTGCTTGAGGCCACCTCATCAGCCTGGCTGAGATTTTCTGCAGACCAGGCGGCAGCCTTCCTTCCCCAAACCTTCCTTCCCTCTCTCCTTCCACAAGTGTCAAACCTACACAGTTCTGCTCCCCCTTCACCCCAAGTGTTTCCCCAATACATTTTTTATACGTCTCATCCTGTCTTGGTGTCTGAACTGACACACATGCCTCTAGGGAAGTTTAGATAAAATGTGTCATAGGGCCTCGTACAGAGAGGCACTCCACGCATGTCAGGTCCTGTAATCTGAGCTGACTCCGAATTACAGGCAGCAGAAACTCGTGCTGAGCTGGGTTTGTTGTCCTGGGACCCCCACCTCTTCATCCATGTGGGTCCTGGCTCAGCCCTTGGAGGCTGTGCAGAGAATCTGCTCTGTCTACCTTGAGAGACTTAAAGATAATTGTCACGACCCTTCTGAGACTTCTAAAGCAGCCCTTCTCCATTACAGAGGTTGCAAGTAAATTCCATCAGTGAGTAAGAGTAAAGAGGTTCGAGAAGAGTTCAGTTTTCCATGTAAATGTGAGTGGCTTTAAAATGATCTCCGCCATAGTATCATCTACTTTCATTCATCTGCTTTCCTGAGTGGGAGACGGGGTGAAGTCACAGTGCCATTGTGGCAACCTACAGTGAATGAGTGACCCTGAAAAGGTTAATTGGTGATTGATTATGAATCATTGATATAAGTTTAAATTGGGGGGTGGTGGCAAAATCTAGGTACTCCCATGGGACAGTGTGTTATACATGTGACTCATCCCTTAAGAGCTGTTTCGGGGAGGATTAAGTGCCCTTGTTTGAAACATATGCAGTTCTGTTAATCACTCAATACATGGTTTCAGATGCAAATGATTGCTGGCATATTCATGTTCATTATCTCATATAATCCCATTTCAATACCATGACAACCCTCCTCCCCTTTTTAGAGAGAGATGGGAGAACTGAGGCTCAGAGAGGTTAAGTAATTTGCCCATGTCACACAGCTAGCAGGTAGGAGATCCTGGACTCAGACCTATGCATAAGTTGGACTCACCCTTCTGGATTCCAACTGCCCTTCTCCTCATGATATTTCCCTAGATGGACCCCAAAGGCCAGTGAGCTGCTCCAAACAGTGGGTGACATGACACACTGTCCTGAATTGTCCTTTGTTTCATGAGTTTTGTGTTTTGTTTCTCCAGCCATACTGTAGACTCCACTTATATCACTTAGAGCCTAGTGGACTTGGCCCACAGTAGGCAACTATAGCAGGCGTGGTGTCTGAGTGCTGGCTCTGCTGTTTCCTAGGCATTTGACCTTGGGATATAATGGCACCTGCCTCTCAGGGTTGTAGTGAGGATTAAGTGAAATAATGATGGAAGGTTCTCAGAACAACATCTGTACAATTCAATAAATGTAGTATCACTACCCAACCTTAATTGATTGAATTGTCCTAGATTCCTCCCTTTTTTTACGCTCCAATTATCTAAGTAATTGTCAAGTCCATTCTCTCCCTCTGGACAGCCCACTACCCTACTTCACGCTTCAGCTTTTGCCTTATCATTACATCCTCTGAAGGGGTCTCTCTCCTTCCAGTATAAGCTTCTACAGCACCCTGCACTTCCCCTTTTGTAACACTCATCACACTTGTGACTTATTCATCTGTATTCACCAACAAAATTAGGCTGCATCTCTGTCTCTGAGTCACGCTTATATCTCCTAACCCATTAAGTAGTTGCTCAATAAATATTTGTCCAAGTTTTTTTGCGTGTGTGTTTTGTTGTTTTTCAGAAAAATGTGCTAACTCCTGTCCTAGACTTTCTTAGAAATAGACCATAACACCCCCAAACCTGATGCAGTTTATTCAACATTAAAACCCCATGTGACAGCCAAAGTAAAACTTGTAACACATCCTTCTGGCCAGATCACTCTTTTGTTCTCAATCTTTTAGTTCTCCATAATATTCAGAATAAAATTCAAATGTCCCCTTTGTCCCCATTTCATTGTTAGGAAAACTAGGGCAACTAAGAGGGGGAGACAGGGCATGGAGGGTAAAGGATGATGGACTGGAAACCCTGACCCAGCCCAAAGCCAGGCTATAAGTGTGCAAGGAGCAAGAGAATAAACAAGGTTTACTTTGCTTGCCCAAAGCTGTGCAGGAAAGATCAATTTGAAAGAGAAGATGGGGCCCGCCCCAGCACATAACCCAGCTCCTTTCCCAACTTACGCCTTCTTGATCTGGGCATCCTCTGCATTTCGAGTGACATGGAGTATAGCATAATAATCCTGGCCCATGGCTGGCTGGCTGGCTCGCAGTCCTGAAGAGTCCTGACTCCAGCAGGGCTGTTAGTCTGCATTCCTTGGTTGCTCCTGGCAACCGCACAGGTGCACTCTGGGAGTTATAGTCTTCCTGCATAAGCAAACCACCTTCCCAGCTCTGTCTTATGGGAGAGTGAATGAAAGGATTGAGAGAACTGGGGCAGATTCTGTGGGCCTGATAAAGATCACTCAACTCAGAAACCTGAGAGTTAAGAGAGTAGCAATTAGTTTTAATTTAAAAATTTTCATAACAAATGCATTTTGTTGTTTTTTAAAATAAATTATTTTAGAAAAGTTTTAGATTTTCCAACAAGCTGTAAAGATAGAGTTCTCAAATACCCCACACTCAGTTTCCCCCATTATTAACATCTTACAAATTCTTTGTACATTTGTCACAAATAATAACTAATATTGACACATCGTTTATATCAGAAGTTCATTCTTTACTCAGATTTCCTAGTTTTTAACTTAATGTCTTTTTGCTGTTCCAAGATCCCATCTAGGATCCCGCATTACATTTAGTTGTCATGTCTCCTTAGGCTCCTCTTGACTACAACTGTTTCTCAAACTTTGTCTGTATTTAATGACTTTGACAATTGAAGAAGTACTGGTTATTTCAGAAAATCTCTCAATTAGGATTCGTTTGATGTTTTTAGGATTAGCCTGGGGGCTGTGGATTTTGGAAGGAAGACCACAGTGCCATTCTCATCACATCAGATCAAAGGTATATATTACCAATATGACCTATCACTGGTGATGCTGACCTTGATCACCTGCTGAGGTAGTGTTTGCCAGGTTTTTCCACTGTAAAGTCACTTTGTTTCCCCCTTTCTGGATTGTAGGTTTTGGTGGGAAGTCATTTTGAGGCCCATCCCTAAAGAGTGGGAAGTTCTGCTCTGTCTCCTTGAGGGCAGCAGAGTATCACCCACAAGCTAGAAAGAGAAAGGATTGGGGAGAGGGGAGAGTGATAAAGTAAGCAATAAAAAGTTAAATACTGGGAGATCTGGGTGATTGGAATCCTTTGTACCATTCTTGCAACTTTTTTGTAAGTTTGAAATTATTTAAAAATAAAAATTAGAAAAAAATATAAAATATATCCACATTGTTTAAAATAAACCTTTCTTTTGCAAGGCTATTGTGAGGACTGTGCTCAGTACGGAGTACTTGCTCCATAGCTGATGCCACTGTGAGCTTGAGAAGTGGAAGCACTTCTCACAGTAAGTCACAAGGGGGCATCTGAAAACCAAGAAACAAGGTCTAGCAGAGCTTCACTAGGCCTGCAGTGCTACGGATGGGGGTTGTCCACCCTTCCTTACCCAGAATGCACTACACAATCCAAAAGAAAAAGCAGGCTTTGTCTGTCACAAACTGGGGATCAGTCCATTCGCAGTGGAGAAGGAAGGCTTGGGCGTGGATTTCACAGCAGCTCTCAAGGGTCACTGTATCCATCACAACCAGGATATCCACTCTGGAGGCCTATGGAAAGGGGTTATGAATGTGATAGTGATGGAGAAGAGTGAGTCCAAGAATAGGAATGCAGACACCCTTGCCATGTGATGAACTCAAGCCATAACCCTGTTTTCTTTCTTTTTTGAGAGAGTGGGGGCGTGGGAGGAAGGAACATCAATTTGTTGTTCCACTTATTTATGCACTGATTTGTTGATTCTAGTATGTACCCTGACCAGGTTTTAGTGTTGGTGTATCAGGGCAATGCTCTAACCAACTGAGCCAGACCAGCCAGGGCTCATCCTGGCTTCTTAATCTGACTTCTTAAAGGTAGCCCTTGGACTTCCTAGGAATCAGTGTTTCTCAGCTCTGGAATATGTCTCTTTGGATCACTTGAGCCTACGCAAATCACTTCTTAATGAAATAGCTCTAGGACCAGAAGTCTCGTGACCACATGCGTAGGTGGAAGGAGCACAGGCCTTGGAGACAGACTGAGCAAGGTCCAAATCAAGGCTCTGGTACTTAATGTCTTGAGCCTCAATTTCCTTATCTGTAAAACAGGAATATTTGCCTTTTTAACAGTGTTGTAGGGATTAAATATATAAATATAAAAGCTAGAACAGAGTAGATTACTAATAGATACTCAATGAATGACAATATTTTATTCTCACAATTTTGTTTAGGCATTACCAACAGGTAGGGAAAAAATGGCATTTACAGTTAAGATAAACTGTTCAAGTTCCTGCTCTCTATGACCCCTGGCAAATCACTTCATCTGAGTCTCACTACTGGTATGTCACAAGGTAGCAATAAAGACTACATGAGAATATACCTCTCTGTAAACCACACTGTTACCCGAGCCAGGAATTACCTTTGTCCCTTAAATAAATTCCAGATCTCAGCCTACATGGCTCAGCTCAAGTGTTGCATGCTCCAAGAAACTTTATCTTTAATAATCTCTAAAATGTAAATGATATGGCTCTCATGTTCTGGAAATTGTTAGAAAGAATGAAGAAGGTCTAAGTGTAAAAGAACTAAGATACTAAGTGAAAATAAGCCACGGAACATGTAATGATTCCATTTTTATGTTTAGAGAAAAAAAGAAGTAACCATGTCACACCTTTGCTTAAAAACCCCTTCATGATTCCCCACTGCCAGCCAAGTGAAATTCAAGCTCCCTATCTGGCATTCAGCTCCTTCACTATTCGGGCCCTGCCAGCCTCTCCAGCCTCATCCCCTACAGACCAGCCAGGGCTCCTACAGTGTGGGAGGCCCATCCCTAAAGAGTGGGAAGTTCAGCGCATCCTATGAGCCCTGGGTTCCATCTCTGACTAGAGTGCCCTATTCCATCTTTCTCTAGATCTCAAACTTCGGCATGCTTCAGAATCATGGAAGAACTGTTAAAATAGATTGTAGGCCCTATCCACAGAATTTCTGATTTAGGTCTGAGGTGGACTCAAGAATTTCTATTTCTAATTCCCTGGTGATATTGAGAAGCTGTTCTAGGGACCACTTTCACAGCCCCTGCCTTTACAATGTTTTGATTCAACTTCATCACCTGTATATAGGCTGACAGACTATGTTGGTTTGCCTGGGACTGAAAGCCACAGGTAGCTGAAAACCCCTCAGTACAAGGAAAACCGGGATGGTAGTCAGCCTACCTGTACTTGCTGCCTATGGGATCTTTACTGCTCATGTCAACAGACCTCTTCTAAGACCAGGCCAACAGGAAGTGCCTGAGAAAGGAGTTCCATCAGCCTGACTGACTTTCTGCTGGAGTAAGAACATTTAACAAAGTTTTCAAATTCTGACTCCTCCAAACATACTCTCTTTATTCCCTTCAGAGAACAGGCTTCAGTCCCTTGGTCCTGTAAACATTTAACACAACAGATGTGTGATCCAACCGTAAGCAACCCATAACCTTCCCTGTGTTGCTGCAGTGAGTTTATAGAAGGAGAAGTCGGGCAAATGCTGTGAGCTTCTTACTCAGTTCACAGTAAGTCCTGTGTGGAACAGTAGTGCCACGTGGCCAATGGAGCTGACTCTCTGTGACTTCTGAAGGGTGCCCGCGACAACAAAGAGCACGGTCCTCGGGAAAGACTGATGATGTTTCTGCTCATTGTTGGTCACGGTCCATCGTTTTCATTAACTGGGACTCCTCCTTCACAGGAATCAGAGGTCAGAGAGCTGATAGCGCCGCACGAGACCATCTCGACAGCATGTGTAGATCTGCTTCTCCCATGTGGCTACCTGGAATATAAGAGTTCATGGCTCATTGTAAGCCTGAAATTCTTCCATTTCAAACAGATAGAGCCTTGTCATTCACCCCCACTAGTTCAAGAGAGTCTGAGAAGCTTTATTTACTCCAAAGACAAGAAAATAATTACATCTGTATGTATTTTTAAAGTGGCTAGCCATCATCAAGAGCACTATGACTAGAGACACTAATTAGCCAACTGGAGAGCAAACTCATTAGTGTTGTGCATATTTAGAGAGTCTACACCTGGGAGGAGATAGATGGTTCATAATGGCCCTGGGTATCCCTGAGCTTCATAGAATTATACACAAACAAGTTCTCAATATGTGCTTTTTTTTCTGAGGAGAATTTCATATACTTCTCAAAAAAGTCTGAGACTCAAAGAAGGTTAAGAGCCACTAAATCAGTGAAAACAGCATTAATTCAGGAGTTAACTGAGTCTCAGGTTTGCTTATATATAGCTGCACAGCCATGGGCAACTTTCTCAACTCCTCTGGGTCCCAATTTCCTTATCTGTAAACTGAAAATGATATATTAATTCACAACATAGAACACTTTGCAGAAATTTTTAGAAGTGGATCTATAGGCATTTGTCTGGAAAGATCTCCAAGATGATAAGTAAAAAAAACAAAAAAACAAGTGCCCTGGCCGGTTTGGCTCAGTGGACAGAGTGTTGGCCTGGGGACTGAAGGGTCCCAGGTTCGATTCTGGTCAAGGGCACATGCCCAGTGTGGGATGTGCAGGAGCAGCCAATCAATGATTCTCTATCATCATTACCAGTATGTTTTTCTCTCTCCCTTCCTCTTTGGAATCAATAAAAATATATTAAAAAATAAAAACAAACAAAAAAGTCATAAGGCAATATATATAAGATGTTCCCAATTATGTACAAACTAAGATAAACCTGAATTATTTACATAAATACATAAGCACAAAAAAAATCTTCAAAGAGATGTGCCAAACTGTCAATGCTAGTAACTTCTGGAAAGAAGAGCTGAACTAGCTCAACCAGTGTGGCTCAGTGGTTGAGTATCAACCTATGAATCAGACTGTCAGGGTTCGATTCCCAGTTAGGCCACATGCCCAGGTTGCTGGCTGGATCCCCAGTTTGGGGCGTGCAGTAGGCAGCTGATCAATGATTCTCTCTTATCATTGATGATTCTATCTCTCTCTCCCTCCCCTTTCCTCTCTTTCTGAAATCAATAAAAATATATTTTTTAAAAAACAAGAAGAACTGAACTAAAAAAGTCTTGGAGGGGACTTTTTTCCTAGGCGTGTATTAATTATATAATTTTTTAATTATAAGGAAAAATAGGAGTAATAATACCTATACTTTAAGGAATAAAAACAGTCAATGAAATAATACATGTAAGACATCTTGCACAATGACTGGTTAATCATTATTATTTCCCTTTTTATTTTTCTCTTTCCATTCTAATCAAATCAGTCTTGAACTTTAAATAATATCTAATATTTACAGAGTACTTTTAAATATATATATTTTTATTGATTTACGAGAGGAAGGGAAAGGGAGCAAGAGATAGAAACATCAGTGATGAGAAAGTATCACTGATTGGCTGACTCCTGCACACCCCCTACTGAGGGTCGAGCCTGCAACCCAGGCATGTGCCTTGATTGGGAATCGAACTGTTACTTATTGGTTCATAGGTCAAAGCTCAACCACTGAGCCACTGGGCTATACAGTATTTTAAATTTACAAGGAGCTTCCAGTATTATCCACATTTTACAGATGAACTGACAGACTGGGGAGGTGAAATGATTTTTCAAGTTTCTAGATCCAGTAAGTGATGAAGTAATTTCTGACTCAAAATTCTGATTTCTTCCTATCCCATCTGTAAGTATTTTATCACTCATAAAAATCACAAAGTAACTGGATTCAGATCCCTCCAAAGCTCTAGATCCCAGGTGAGAACCATCAAGGCTTGGTCTCCAGTCAGGCCTGTACCTTGTACACAGGGTCACAGTCAGCCCCAGTGAGCTCAATGACATAGTCTAAGTCTTGCTGGACAATGAAACAGCTTCCATCACCTAAAAGGCAGAAAGAAAATTTAGAAAACTGAAGAGAAATATGCATACAAAGGAGTTCTTAAAACCTCAATATTTTAATTTATTTCTGTATGTCATTAACCTAAAGATTGTCCTAAGACATAAAAAGTCAAACAGGTCTCATTATGTAGACCAACTGTGAGGACCTACAGTGGCTGCCTGGAATGCGAGGCTACAGAGGATTTGAAGGTCAAGTGCCTTCTGCAGGAAGGTTTGTGTTTGATAAGCAATACCTGCCAAGGGCACAGAGCAAGCAACTGCAGACTTAGGTATCTGTATGCAAATTTATCCTAAGCAATAACGTTTAACAGAAAAGTTGTCTACATAAATGTTTTTCTAAAAAAAAAAATCCATGCCCCACAAATTATTCTTCAATCTATAATCTTGACCATATATATATATTAGGCAAAGGAAAAAAGTTATACCAAGAAAATAAACATATATCTAATTTTTAAGCTTTTCCTAAGAGCATAGATAAATGAAACTTGGCGTTTTAAACTGCTGATTAAAGTGATTTATTGGTTTTACTTGACATAAAAGTAGTAGTACATGCTCATGAAAGAAAACTTTTAAAATAAAGAAACAGAGAAGTAAAAAAGTCACCTATAATCTATCAAAGATAATTACTGTTAACTTTTTTGGGTAAATTTTTATTTTACATGTTTGAGAGCATAATGCATAAAAGAAGTCTTTTACATAAAGTTTTTTCTGTATTAAGATTTTGACTTTGTATAGAACTCTGGAAAATAATCAAAAGATAATATTTAATCTTTTCAAACTTTTTAGTAATCTGAAAAACTCCTTTCCAAAATTATGTTAATAAATTTTAGTTTAATTCTTCTGTTCATCAATCTATATACTCCAACCAGCAACATACAGGACCTTATCCTTCCTTCAATCTTCCCCCACTACACAGCCAGGTGGCTCAGCTGGTTGGAGTATTGTCTCACCCACCAAAAGGTTGTGGGTTCAGTACCCAGTTGGGGTGAGTAAGGGAGGCAACCAATTGATGTTTCTCTCGTCATCAGTTCTAAAACGATCTCTCGCTCATGTTCTCCCCAAAATCAAACAAATAAATAAATCAACATATCCTTGGGTGAGGATTAAAAATAATCCCCCCCCAACCAAATCCTTACCTTTTAGAGATACTCATAAAATAATACACCTGTGATGTTTCAAAACACGACACAAAACTGGAACTGGTCATAAATTGTTAATAGCTGAAGCTGGACGATTCATTATGCTATTCTTCTCTCTACCTCTCTATCTGGCAATTTCCATAATAAAAAGTTATAAAAGTTATTTAATCTGGCAATTACAATCTCCTCTCTAGTGAATCAGAGTTCCAAAGTAGCTTAGAGATCATCTATTTCCGACTTCTAAATCAAGTACAGAATTCCTTCCTCAGCACCTTGCAGGGCAGCCACCATCCTATGCTTGTCCATTATTTATATTGAACTGAAAGGTGGCTCCTGATAACTTTCTTTCTTTAAAAATAAAAGTTTCTTATTGAGTTTTTAGAAAGAGAGAAAGGGGGAGAGAGAGAAACATCAATGTGAGAGAGATACATTGATGGTGGCCGCCTGCACACACCCGCACCAGAGATCAAACCCACAACCTGGGCATGTGCCCTGACTGGGAATTGAACCGGCGACCTTTCAGTGCATGGCACGATGCTCAACCAACTGAGCCACACCAGCCAAGGCCTGAAAACTTTTTTTTATTTGTCTTAATTTTGTCCTCTGAACACAGAGTTATAAATTTGTTTATTCCCTTTACTTTCAGATTAATGACAAAAGTTATACCTTTCTTTCTTTCCAGTAGAAAAGAATTACAAAAGTAGAAGGGGCATGAGTTAGCTCTTTTCCACATGTTCCTCTTCACTTCACCCCACACCCCCTTGGCACAGAGTTATTCGTATGTTTTTTAAGTGGCCTAAAGGTAGGGCGGGGGAGGGAAGAAATGCAGAGGACCAGGGTAGCCTACAAGCTGGTTCTTGGGGATACTAAGCTCTGTGACATTGGAACTACCACAGAAATGACATCAACTTCTCATGTGCTGCAATGTGACTCTAGGTTTGTTCACATTCCTCCTGTCCTAAAAAACTCATTTTAAGTCACAGTGGGAAACCATCCATAATTTTTGTCAATTTCTCACGGTTATTACTTCAGCAAGGAAAGGTGATATGTAGTACTGAGTTTCTTTCCTCTCCTCTTAAAAATATGTATGTTTATTATAGGTCTTTTTTTGCACTCAAGTTTCTATATGCAAATCTTATCTCCTGATAAGGCCCAGCTCTCGTCCCATTTCTTCTAGGAAGCTTTCTAACCATCAATCAACCCATCAATCTCTTGTAACACTTACTAATTCCTGTAACTTTAACATATCTTGCCCAATAGCATAATTCTGCTTTTTGTGGGTGTGTGCCTTGTCACTGGATCACGATGACAAGAAACTCTTTTTTTTTTTTTTAGTATATTTTATTGATTTTTTACAGAGAGGAAGGGAGAGGAATAGAGAGTTAGAAACATCGATGAGAGAGAAACATCAATCAGCTGCCTCCTGCACACCCCCTACTGGGGATGTGCCTGCAACCAAGGTACATGCCCTTGACCGGAATTGAACTTGGGACCTTTCAGTTCGCAGGCCGGCGCTCTATCCACTGAGCCAAACCAGTTAGGGCAAGAAACTCTTTTTAGGAGGGCTTATAGGGCAAGGGGCAGTAACAGAAGAAGCAACTATCATTCATAGAACGTTTACTTAATGTCGAGCACTTTACATGTTTTATCTCTGAGGAGAGTGAGACAGAAAAGTGAAACGGTTTACCAAAGGTCATTGAACTATTAGATTAAGTCAAATATTATTGCCATTTTTATAAGTAAAAAATTATTATATATTAGGAAAGTCATATATGGCTGAATCTCATAGTAAGCGATGGAGTGATGATTTAAACTCACTGATTAGGTTATCAATTTGGGTCCAAAATCTATGATTTTACTATATCATGTTGCCCAATAAAATATGGACCAAGTAGGAGGTCAGGTCTAGAAGCTATGGATTCCAATAATTAATAGCTGAAACCATGAGACCTGTCAGTCACTGAGGAAGCACAGAGGAGAAAGGGGAAAAGGACAAAGACTAAACTCAGGAAATATCTCTGGTTTAGGGATGGCAACAATAATAGAAATAACAAAAGGATTCAATTTCAACAAACAACTTGAAAATATACAGTATGCCATGAATCATGCTAGCCATGTAAGCTACTGAAACCTGAGAAAGGATCAATAACTGAAGAAAGAGAATAATCAGGAGATTAATTAGTATCATTGAAGTCAAAGGAGCTAAGTTTTCTTTTTTGTATTTAATTCTTTATTGCTTAAAGTATTACTTAAGTCTCTTTTATCCCCCATTGACCTCTCCCTGGCTGCCCCCAACTCCAGCACATGCCCTCACACCGCCTCCCCCAGCCCCCCTACACACCCAAAGGAGCTAAGTTTTAAGAAGGGATTAAGAGTAATAAAATTTATTACTACTCAGAGTCATTAAAGTATGTACTCACTATAATTCTTCAGTGCAAGAGCTGGGGTTACAGAGATGAAGAGATGTCCTCAAGGAAACTTAGGGATAAGACAGCCTATACCTTTAAAGGCCATTGGATCTAGCAAGAAGCTAATCATTGGGGGCTTCAAGAGGGGAATTTAAGCGGAAAGATGAGCCCAGAATAGATATCTCAAGGGAAGAGTGTGGCATAGCAGCAAGGGGAATGAAAGAAAAAGGATCACAAGAGTGGTAGCAGCAGCATCAGGGAAGCTGTCACAAGCTATGCCAGCTGCTCTCTTACTAAGATTCTATAAAGAGTACTGCTGCATCACTAAACTGATGCCAAGACAGAGAGGAAGAGAGAGATTGAGAGAGAGCTAGTGCAGAGAGCTTTAATTTGGGTCTGCAGATTCCTGACTACTCTGCTATGGTGTGGAAATCCTGAAGGAGAAGGGCTAAGGAAATGAGGCACATTGTGACAGGAAGGAAGTGTACTCATATATATCTGAGAGATGGCCACGAATACCCAGCACTGTTGGCTGCCTACTCACCTATTTCCTGCTCTTCTCCTGATTGGCAGAAGCCCAGATTCCTTCCAGTAACAGGGACGTGGAGTGGAGCCTGATTAGCCCAAGCAAATTGTGGTAACTGTACTCTCCTTGCTGGTGACTGCATTTGACATGGGCATGTATTATAATCTGAACAATAAGGTTTATCTGCTGGGCTGTTCCTGAGGAATTTTTTTTTAAATAGATTTTTATTGATTTCCAAGAGGAAGGGAGAGGGAGAGACAGAAACATCAATGATGAAGGGAATCATTGATTGGGTGCCTCCTGCATGCCCCCTACTGGGGATTGGGCCTGCAACCCAGGCATGTGCCTTTGACTGGAACTGAACCTGGGACCCTTCAGTCCGCAGGATGATACTCTATCCATTGAGCCAAACCAGCTAGGGCTGAGGAATTTTTTAAAAATAGTTTTATTATTGATTTTAGAGAGCAAGGAAGGGAGAGAGAGAGAAAAACATCCATCGGCTGCCTCCACTAGGGATTGAGCCCACAACCTGGGCATGTGCCCTGACTGAGATGTGAATTTATAACTACTTGGTACATGGGACAATGCTCAATCAACTGCTCCACACCGGCTAGGGTGTGAATAATTTCTTCATTCTAAAAAAGGATATTAGCCCTAGCCAATTTTGCTCAGTGGATACAGCATCAGCCTGCGGCAAGGTTTCCAGGTTCGATTCTAATCAAGGACATGTATCTTGGTTGCAGGCTCCTCCCCAGCCCAGGCCCTGGTCAGGACTCATGCAGGAAGCAACCAATCGATGTGTTTCTCTCACATCGATGCTTCTCTTCCAATCTCTCTAAAAATCAATGGAAAAATATCCTCAGGTGAGGACTAAAATACATATATATATATATATATATATATATATATACAGATATAGATATATAGATATAGATATATATAGATATATATAGATATATAGATATCCCAGCCAGTGTAGCTCAGTGGTTGAGCGTTGACCTATGAACCAGGTCATGGTTCAATTTCCAATCAGGGCACCTGCCCAGGTTGCAGGTTCAATCCCCAGTGTGGGGTGTGCAGGTGGCAGCCAATCAATGACTCTCATCATTGATGTTTCTATCTCTCTCTCTTCTTCTCCCTTCCTCTCTGAAACCAATAAAAGTATATATATATATTAAATAAAAAAGGATAATAGTATCCACTGTTATGTGAGGGTGAGAGTTACTGCAGCCTTCTTTCACTGTGGCCATGTGGGAATAAACCTGAAGACAAAGCCAGCATGCTAGGAAGGAAAGCACCAAAAGGTGGGGAAAAAGCCTTTATTTTTTTAATTAAAAATTTTTTATAGTTTAGAATAATTTTAAGTTTACAAAAAGCTACAAAGAAAGTTCTCATATGGCCCTGAGCCAGTTTCAGTTTATACTTTTTTGGATTTCACCAGTCATTAATGTCCTGGACCCAATCCAGGACACCACACTGATTTAGCTGCCAAGGTTCTTTGACCTCCTGTGCTGTTTTTGAATCACTAAATTAAGCTAATCTGGAACCCCCATAAACCTGAACTTTGTGTTGCACTTTCCTAATTATTGAAGCCATATTCAACTGGGTATTCTGGTACAAACAGCCAAAAACATCCTAACTGATACACTGAAGTTCTCAAGTAAGCATTAGTCTCTCCAGGACGTACTGTCTAGTCCTCTGACCTGTATCATTCCTATGAGGACTCACAGTGTCCCTTAGTGATCACCTTGTTCCAAGCTTTTCCCACAACCCCACTCCCAAACTCCAAATATCTTGTCCTGGCTACATCAAGGTACTCACTTTACCCGGACTATTGATGTAAAGTTTCACACACAGGACCTGCTGCATAGCAGGCACTAGTAAATGACAGATCCCTGCTTTGGTGCCCCCTCCCTCACCTAGTACTTTGCACACACTGTAGCTTTGTGTGTATTGTACTGAACCATTTCAAGGTTCATCTTTACATCTTCTGCTGGTAAAATACTCACTGACTTACATGTCACCTGGTTTAAGTGTCCCCACAGCACTCCTACCACTAGAGCTAGTTGTTCTCATGTTCCCATGGAGTTTTCTGCTGCAGTGCTTACCAAACTGTACTCAATCACAGGCCCACACGTCTGTCCACCTTACTGTGAGCTTCTTTAGGGCAGACTGTCACTGATTCATTATTGAATCCTCAATGTTTTATAATAAAGGGCAATACATTTACTCTACCAATGTTTACTGAGCATCAACTACATAGTGGGCACTAAGTTAAATGCTAGAGATAATACAATGAATAAGACATAGTCACTACTGTCAAGGAGCTCGGACTGGAGGGGGACATAGACAATTACAATGTAGGGCGATAAACACTATGTGATAAGCACAATATGCCAAACAGTTGTGGAGGACCATGCCCCTAGCACAGACACTTAAACCTGGTTATACCAAGGTACTCACTTTACCCAGACTATTAAATATATGTTAATAAAAATATTAAAATATGTTTAATTGAATTGCTTGGAACCATCTCTCTCCATTGGCCCTTGGACCCACCTTGGCTAGCAATGAATCCGTCTCTGAATCTCAGCAGGGATAGAACTGGTGCTCCTGATCTGTGGATGACTTGTACTGGAGCCCTAGGATTCACAATAAAAGGGGCAATTTTAGTTTTTTTCTTCAAAAGCAATGCCTAATTATATAGTACTAACCACATAATAGCAAATAGGACATAAATAGAGATTAAATATTCATATGGCTTCTTTCCTGCAACCTAATTAAATGGTAGATCAAACCAACCCATTCTAAAATACTGTGGAGTGGATCTAAATCTGTTTCTAAACATGTCATTGAACTGAATAAGCCTGGTCACCACCAATATCTCCAGTTTTCGGGGAACAATATGTAAATCTTTTTACTTCTAGATAATTAAGACAGTTATGAAATATTAAAATTGTCAGGACTCTATATAAAACAAAACAGAAAGGTGAGTGACAATTATATGTGTGTGTTTATGTATATATACATACACTGTGTGGCCAGATTATTATGACCACCTGACGTTAGCTATAATTTCACACTGAAGTTGCTAGAGGGCCAGACTATTATAAACAGGGAAGCAGGTTATTTACCACAACAGTAGAAGTGATTTTTTTCTGAAGTTATGGGTAAACAATGCGATTTAACCATCTTTGAACGTGGGATATACACACACACACACATATACACACCGTATTTTCTGGTGTATAAGACGACTGGGCGTATAACACAACCCCCAACTTTTGAGAAGATATTCCTGGGTTAAAAAGTCCAGACTGAGACCGTATGCGGCATAAAAAGGAGCCGACTGGGGACACTTGTGGTCTCCATCTGGCTCCATTGATGACCCCCCGACTTTTGAGAAGATTTTCCTAGGTTTAAAAATTGTCTTATATGCTGGAAAATACGGTATATACATATACTCAGTATGTCTGTCTATCTGTCTATTTGTCTATCTATCTATCTATCTACACATACATATATATGTGATTTTATTTATTTTTTAAAAATAGGTTTTTATTGATTTCACAGGAGAGAAAGGGAGAGTGAGAAATAGAAACATCAATGATGAGAATCATTAATTGGCTGCCTCCTGCACGCCCCCTACTGGGGATCAAGCCTGCAATCTGGGCATGTGCCCTGATTGGGAATCAAACCATGACCTCTTGGTTGATAGGTTGACACTCAACCATTGAGCTATATAGCTGGGCAAGAGTAATTTTATAATAGTGATCAGAGAGTCCCTATCTCCAGGGAGGCAAAAACAAGTACAAAAATAAAGTAACAACTTATGGAAGAAAAGGTATAAACTAGTCACTCTTTAGCTGGAATTTCTTCACTGCTCTTGGAATAAAGTTCAAACTCCTTAGGCTGGAACTTAAGTCTTTTCTAGGCAAACTCCCACTTTCCCGTCTGTTTCCCTGTCTGCAGGGTACACATCTGTCATATCAAACTATTCAGAGATTCCCTGAAAGTGCCATACTTTCACATGCCTTCACGCTTCTCTATATGCTAGTCTACCCTTTCTTCTTTACTTGATAACTCCCTACTGGACAAGATGCAATTAAAGCCTCATCTCCTTGGGAAGCTATCTCACCTTCTTCCCTCCCCTTGGTGCTTCCTCACATCCCTGTCAGACCACTGACCACACTGCATTACGACAGTCTTTTACTTGTCGGGTGTTACTACTAGATTCCAAATGCCTCAAAGTCAGAATCTATATTTTGTCTGGTTTTCAGTGCCCTGCACAAGGCCTGGGGCCCGCAGAAGCTATTCAATAAATATCAGTTGAACAAAGGAAGGAAATAGAGAGAGGAAAAAGTTGTAGACATGTTAAATCCTGGGACAGAGAGGTTTTCTCTGGATAGCTTTAGGATCAGAATAAGGCCTGTTTGAGATAGGTTATGATAAAAGCTACATAAAGAAACAGAGCTGCCTTATTTCAAACTGAAAAATGATCAATTTTAGACCAACCCAAATTTAATATATAAAGAAAATTACTGAGCTCCTTAAAATTAAGTTTTACACGATAATTTTAAAGTGAAATATTAGTTCATTATTTAACCTTGATTTCCAAAGCAATCACCACAATAGGACATTCATGACAGTATGAATCAAACCACCTTTTACTGATCCCAAGAATGATAATAAGGACTCTAGTAATAAGAATAATCAGACAATTCACACCAGAAAACCTTTATAAATGGAAAACTATACCCTTGATTCAATAATAGCCTATATGCTATGCTAAACCAATGTTAAAGCCAAAAAAATTTCCACTCTGTAGAAGGTCTACATCATGCAAAGGAATGGTGACTCACCTTGGACTCCTCACATCCAGCTGATAAATGTTTCCATCCTGTGTCCCAGCCAACAGCAAGAAGCCAGAGAGAAAAGTACAGCAGTTGAAGGCATCTGAGCCAATAAAGAGGAATACCTGGGAAAAGTAGGAGACAAAAATGCTGTTAAAGCTTAATTTATTTCCAGGAATAAACAGGCACCAAAAAAATAAAAATTTTACTATTTTTAGAGATATTCTTTCTTCCTCCTTCCTCCTTTAAGCGTTCTTTTATTTTTTAAGAATCAAATTTTCCCCTTTATTCATTTATTTTTATTTTTTAATCCTCATCTGAAGATATTTTTCCATTAATTTTTATAGCGAGTGGAAGAGAGAACTATGGATGTGAGAGAAGCACATCGATTGGTTGCCTTCTACATAGGCCTGGGCCCAGGTCAGGGAACAGTCTGCAACTGATGTACATGCCTTTGACTGGAATCAAACCCGGGACCTTTCAGTCCATAGGCTGACGCTCTATCCACTGAGCCAAACCAGTCAGGGCCCTTTAAGCATTCTTGGTCAAACCATGCCCTCACCAACAACTGAGAAGGAAGCACTTTCAGGATTTCAGGAACCTGAGGTTGGTTGAGGACTTCAGCAGTTTATATAATACCATAGTCTGAGGCAGCAATTTTCAAACTACTACCCCTCAAACATGGACTCATAGAATCCTCAACACCAAAAATCCTTCTTTTCATTACAATCTTCCATTTGAGAAACACTTGTAATGCATACATTTAAGATTTGCTTCATGTCACTTATAACCACCTTTTGAAGGGAGATAATTTGTAGGAAAAAAACCCAATCTTAAATAAAGTGGCAACTTAAAGAATCACAATTCTCTCCATGTACCTGAGAAAAGAAATTATCAGACTTTTATTATTCCTTATTGTTAGCTGATATTAATCATTTCTCCTTTGAATGTTCTAAAAAGGAAAGACACAAAGCAAAACAAAATAAAAATCCTTGATTTCCCTTTGAAGGTAAAAGCCAGCTTAGAAATTCAGAGTGCAAAGGCAGTATAACAAATAGTGATGTTTCTGGAACAACTTTGAAAATGGAAACATCACCAATAAAATGAACTAATGAAATAAAATGAAAATACACAGCTTATGGCCAAACCAAATCATTAAAATTATCTGGTGATGGAGTTAAAATTTGAAAAACCTAATCCCAGGGAACTCAGAGTTTAATTAAGAACATAGTATGCTCAGCAAAACTTCAGAGTTAAATTCAACTAGTTCTTCTATAAAAGATATTCCGATCATTATCTGATCTAGAGCCCTGAGTGTGTGAGTTCTTTACTCAGAATTCTTCATGTTACCTTAGAGGTGGAAAGGAATCTATACAACCTATCATTTTATGTACAGCACATGAAGGCCCAGAGGGAAAACAGCGTTTAATCCTCATCACATAACCCTATGAGATAAGTCCTGCCAGGCGCAGTTTAATGGTGAGGAAACTGAGGGTTAGACAGGTTAAGTATCCCGTGCAATGTCACAGCCACAAGTAGAAGAGCTGGAATTTAAATGTTGCTCTATTCTAAATCCCATGCTATTAATCACTACAATGGACTGACTGCCTCTCACTCATGCAGCTTCCTCAAAAGGTGAACACAGTGTGATTGTAGAAATGTTTCTAAAACAGCCTTCCAAGAATCAGAGTGACCCAGTTTGCCCCAAAGTTCAAAGAACTTAGAGGAACCACTTGCCGGCTGCCTGCTCTGTAGTCCCAAGCACTGAAGCTTCTTATCTTCCCGGGCCAACAGCAGCATTTTCGATTCTGTTCCAACCTCCCGTTCACCTGCATGACAGATGAGCTATGTCAATAACTGGTTGATCAGCTGGCAGTACCCAGAAAGCAAGACACTGATGGCTGTTTACTGAATTACTCCGTTAGTGATTCACTCATTAATTTTTAAAAATATATTTTTATTAAATTTTAAAGTGAGAAAGGGGAGGGAGGGAGGGAAGAAAAAAGGAAGGGAGGGAGGGAGGGGGAAGAGAGAGAGAGAGAGAAATATTGATTGGTTGCTACCTATGTGCCCTCTATCAGAGATCGAGCCCACAACCCAGGCATGCACCCTGATCGGGACTCAAACTGGCAATCTTTTGGTGCACTGGACGATGCCCAACCAACTGAGCCTCACTGGGGTCAGATAGTGTAAGGTTTCTGATAAACCATGGTAAAGGGTTAAGATTTTAATATAAGTGTAAAAGGAGGCCACTAGAGAAGAGTAGGGACAAAAACAGTGGCAAGACTTGATTTATGTTTTTTAAATGACCACAATGGTTGCTCTAAGGAGAATGGATTATAGAAGAATAGTACAAGTAATAGATGATGATGGATTGCACCAGGATAGTGGTAGGAGGGAGAATGGGAGGGAGAGAGCAAGGTGGAAAAATTAGAAACACTTTGAAGGTAGAGAAGACTTTGCTGATGTAGGACATGAGGAAAGGTAGGGTGGACTGTGAATGAATACCAGGCTTTGGGCTTGGGCAATGGCAAGATGGGGAAAAACAGATTGAGGGATGGCGACAGGAATAAAACACTCCTTGTCAGACAAGGTAAGTTTGAGCTATTAGACAGAGCTATCTAAACAGAGTCTAAAACACAGGTGAGAGGCCTATACTTTAGATACACTTTTGGAAATCACCAACTTAAATACAACACTTAAAGCCATTGATCACTCAGGGAGAAATTGTTGTTAGAGCTGAGGGCCGTCCAATACCTAAAGGTAGAATAAAGGAGACTTATAAAAGTAGACTAAGAATTAGCAGCCAGTGAGATAGGAGAAAAGCAGTATAGTGTGTTATCACAGAAGCCAACACAGAAAAGTTTCCTGAGAAGAGGGGCTGCATTGAACTCTGTAGAAAATTCAGAAAGAAAAGCACGGAGAAGTAACACTGGATTAGGCAACATGGAATCCCAGGTGACCCTGCCCTAGCTCCCATCCTCCCATCCTTCCTATTTTTGTCTGTCCACCTGGAATCCATCCTTCAAGATTCAAGTTAACTCCTTTTGTGACACCTTTCACATCAACACTAACCCAATAAATGTGTTCTTCCAAGAATCACTAAGCTATTTCAGCCAAAAATTTATTGTTCTCTGTTTTATAGGCATTCATCTAATCTGATATTAAATTGTAATTACTCAAATGCAATAACTATGACATAGTTCTTTTGTAGATTTTAAAGCAACAGAAACAGAGTAGGTTTGCAATATTAATCTTATGGTGAAGACAGAAATACCAGCTACAGAGCAGAAAAGGACAAGGAAGAAAAGGAGAAACTAAGGCAAATACTGATGGGCGTAAGGAAACAAAATAGCTCATAGATCGTTATCAACTTACTGGGCATCTGCTCAGGGCAGCCAAGGTTGATGGAGTTGTCAGCAGCACCCACAGCCACTCCATTGATGGAAGAACCACAGTCTGCAATGACTCCCAGGCAGGCTGAGCGCCCACAATCCCAAAGTCGTGCTGTTCCATCTCGAGAACCAGATACCACATTCCTCCCCCGATCGACAATGGCTGTATCTAGGATACCTGACAAGAGGAAAAAAAAAAAATGATCCTGACGTAGAATAAGTAGTAAAGAAACTTCCAGGGCAGAAAAGACAGATCTGCATAAATTACTCCATTCCTTCACAAACATACTAGATGGATACGACGTGCTGGGCATGGTCAAGTGCTTGGAAAAACAAACAGAACAGAGTCCCTGCTTCCCAACAGTTCAAAGACTAGCTGTGAGAGACAGACATGGAAAAGGCTTTGGATTTAATTTTTAGTGGAGTGTCCTAGAGCAGTTGTTTTCAAGATTTTATTTTGGCTTTAAAAACTGTTTTTTAAACAAAAATTAAGTAGACATCTTAGAGAGTTCCATTTGAAAAATCACTTTTAAAAGATCATGGTGCTTCCATTGAGAACCCATTGAAAGGGTTAGTCTCCCCATATTAAAAGAAAGATGTGACCTCTGGTCCAGTCAAGTTGGAGTAACCCTATTCCTCCCAGGTTCTTCCTCTTACAACTAAAAGAACCTGGACATAACAACACACAAGCCTAGGAAGACTGAAGGATGGAAAGAAGGCAGATCATCTAGGGACCAGAGGACTTGAGCAATGAGTTCCCTGAACTTCCTTATTGCTTCCCACCTATGCTGGACAGGCGTCTGTAGAAGTCTGCAACATGCAACTCATTCAAAAACCAGGCACAGGACCATCTTTCCTTCCCTCTGGCAGCCGCAGCCATGAAGGTCGAGTTGTGTAGTTTCAGTGGATAGAACATCTATCCCGGACATGGGAGGCGTTATGCCAGGACCGACGGGAAGGGTTTCCAGTTTCTTAATGCAAAATGGGAGTTGGCATTGCTTTCCAAGAGGAATCCTTGACAGATAAACTGGACTGTCCTCTACTAAAGAAAGCACAAAAAGGGACAGGCGGAAGAAATTCCAAAGAAAAGAACCCCGGCATGCAGTCAAAGTTCAGAGGGCCATAACTGGTGCATTTCTTGCTCATACGGCCAAGAGGAACCAGAAACCCGCAGTTAGGAAAATTCAACGAGAACAAGTTATTAGGGCTGCCAAGGAAGCAAAAAAGGCTAAACAAGCATCCAAAAAAAACAGCACTGGCTGCTGACAAGGCTCCCACAAAGGCAGCACTTGAGCAGAAGAGGGTGAAACCTGTGAAGGTTTCTCTCCCCGTGTTGGTGGAAAATGCTAAGCTGGCAGATGAGATTTTTAAATAAAGACCTGACTATAACTAAAAATAAATAAATAAACAAAGAAACAAACAAATGAATAAATGAAAATTAAAAACCAGGCAGTTTAAAAAAAAACAAACTCCAAAAAACAGATCTGTTGCCCCTCAGAAAAGACTGGGAAAGGGGTGGCCTTCAGAACAGAAAATCTTTCAGCCACATCCGCCCCACTCACATAGCAAGAGGACAACTGCTACCTCCCCCTCACCCACGGTTTCAGTGGGGCTAAATAGGGAATGACAGCAGTCCACCCACGGAAGCAGAAGGCAACACCCCAATTTCCCCAGGGACACTGACCAGGCCCAGCTAGGTACTGTCAGCCGGGTTCAGAGGTGAACTGCATCTCTACGATCACCTGACACAGCAACAGGTGGGAAGAGGTAGAATGAGACAGTGACAGATAGCACTCCACTTTCTCCAATCACCCTTCATACCTCCTTTGTGACCTTTGAAGGTTGCCACGCAGCTAGCATCCTCAGCTGACCAGATCTTCAGCTGGGCATCCATTCCCCCACTCAGAACCACAAGGCCTGATGGGAAAAACCTGCAACAATTCACATCAAACACATGTCCTTCCAATACTCTCTGGAAAAACAAAAAAAAATTCCATGCTAGTTCTCTTGTCCATCCCTTGTTTTCTTACCTCCCATATCCTTGGTCCCTCAAATAAAGTATCTACATGCTGTACTCGCATGCTGGGTTTTAAAACGAAGGAGGTCCAAATAATCTCTTTAGCTCATTTGTCTACTAGGTAGTGTTCTAAGAGCTAGGCTGCCTTTCCGACTTTGGCTACAGGTGTGGTTTTAAACTTCATGTCTCTCACAGCCACCCTAAGTCTAGCTCTACATGTAAGAAGCTGAGGCGGGCCCGAACCGGTTTGGCTCAATGGATAGAGTATCAGCCTGGGCACTAAAGGGTTCCAGGTTTGATTCTGGCCAAGGGCACATGCCCGGGTTGTGGACTCAATCCCATTAGGGGATGTGCCGGAGGCAGCCAATCAATGATTCTCATCATTGATGTTTCTCTCTCTCCCTCTCTCTCTCTCTCTCTCTCCCCCCCCC
>PVJC01012228.1:0-40013 GCA_004026665.1 Murina feae | reverse complement strand
AGTGGACTGACAATTTTCAGGGGTTAAGGGTGTTGGGGATGCGTGAAGAGACTGGACAATAATTGTACACCTATGGATGAGGACAATGGGGGGGCAAGGTCAGAGGTTGGGGTGGGAATTGGGAGGAGGGGAGCTATGGGGGAAAAAAGAGGAACAACTGTAATAATCTGAACAATAAAGATAAATTAAAAAAAAAAAAGAATATGTAATACCAAAAATCCCAAAGAGCATAATCCCAGAATAAAGAGCATGCTCATCTTTTTAAGTTAATAAAAAACTCCATTATATCTTCTGTTTTTCTCATTGTATTGCAAACCAGCCATCAGAAGTGATCACTGGTTCTTAATCTACTTTGAGTCAGTTCGTTTGAGACTCTGATGAAAGCAATGAAGCTTTCCTTAGAAAAATGCACATACCTGCATACAAACAATGTACACAGGCCCCAGGTCAAGATGACCAGCTCTTAGATGGCATTTTGGCCTCCAGCTGACTCACTGATGACTTCATCCTCTGGTCATCATGAATGGCTCTGACTTCCTCTATAAGCTGTGGAAGATTCAGGACAAGGTCCCACACTCAGGCACTGAGGCTCTCTGGACTATCCTTCTGCAAAGTGGCACAAATTTTCATGAGAGAAATGGGGGGTTTCTCTTTTTGCCTAGGCCCTGCCCAAAAGTGATACTGCCAAATCCAAAAAAGATCCCCCCAAAAGCCCTAAGCCCAAATGTTCATCTGGGACCAGGACCAAAAAGCTCCACCTGGTGGTGTAAGGTCATGGGAATTCTGGGAAACAGATTGAGAAGAGCAAGGCTACTCTGAAACAAGGTCAAGAAATATGGAATTAGACCCATCTTGGTCTCATATCCAGACATTCTCAAAGCCCTATGGAGGAGGCAGCAAAAGGTAGGAGAGCTGACAGTTGGTCCAGGTTCAGCCCAGTGGACGACGGTATAGAAATGGGGTGGAAGGCACCTAAAAATCCTAGAAACAGTGTCTGGGGACACCCAGAAAATGATGGACTGGCACGTACACACATATCATAATGTATGGGGAGGCAGTATCATCATTTTTTTTTAAATCCCCACCCAAGGATAAATTTACTTAGAGAGAGAGGAAGAGAGGAAGCGAGAGAAAGAGAGCGCAACATTAATTGGTTGCCTCCCATATATATGCACCCTGACTGGAACCTACAACCTAGGTATATGTCCTGACTAGGAATCAAACTAACAACCTTTTTGGTGGATGAATGATGCCCCAACCAACTGAGGCACCAGGCCGGGGCACAGCTGACTTTGATTAATGAGCAGTGGTGACTTGCTTCCTGACCTTCCATGGCAAGTAAGCAAGCACTCAGAATAGCTCAAGGTCAAGGAATTGTTGGCTGTGCCTGTCTTAAGATGATCTAACCTACCTGCAACCATCCACCCACTTGATTGGTAGGTCCCAACGTTGCCCATACAGAATACACAAAACCATTCTAATATATCCTTCTGGAAAAGGCCAAAAAAGGAAGAAGAAATCTTTGCTGCAAGCCTCAGCGCCTGTATATTAAAAAGAGAGAAATTATATTTGCAACCTATTCTTCCATACCCCCCTCCCTGAAAACTCTAAAAATGTAGAGTCCTTTATTTGTGCTGCAAAGGGAAACATTCACTGTGTACTTGAGTCTGAAAGGATTCCTTGCTCTATATCTACAGGATTTAGGAGGAATCAGGCAGCTAAATGGATGTTATTCACAGAAATAGATCGCCCTATATGGATATCAATGGGTTTTGTGTTTGTTTGTCTTTTTGCAACAAAAATGAGGGACATTGCTAATAGTGTCTGGAATGGGGGAGAGGTTAATGAGAAGGCTTTGGGAAAGTAGGGAATCCTTTAAATAGTTAAAACCAATTCTTATCTGGAGAATGCCAAAGAGGTGATAATTTGACACATTTAAATGTAAATGTACGGTGGATTCAGACATTTGGCTATGGATTAAGTAGCCACAGGTAACTGAAAACGGCTCCTTAGCCCCATAAGGAGTTCAAAGGTACTGGTAATGCTCTATTTCTTAAATTGGGTGGTGGGTGTCTGGCTTTTGCATTATTATTATTCATTAAACTGAATATAGGTGATATATATGCTCTTTTGTTTGTAGGTTTCATTAAAGTAAAAATATTTAATTTTAAAAGTCTTTCTATTCCCATTGCTGTTCTCCCTAAAATCTGCAGAATCAGCCAATTGCTAGATCAGCCTTGTGAGGGTATCTTTTCTTGCCTGTCCCTTTGGGTCTGTTCCTCTGCACCTCTTTCCTTTGTTTGGCTTCCTGCTTCCTGACCCTGCTGGAATGTGAGCAACAAACCTTCAAGAAGTGAATGTGTGAACAGGACTCGGGCCATCTCGCCTGGCCTGCCCGTGCTCAGCAGTGAGTCTGAGCTCAGGGACCCCCTGCCCTCCACTGCCCAAAGGGAGAGACAGATCACGTGAGTGACACAGAGGACTCCCTCCCGAGGGCCCACCTGGCCCACCTACCGTAGCCTCCACCCCCAAGTGAGAGACCGAAGTTGCTGAACAGGCAACAAGCCACCGCCTCCTGTAGCCCAGCCCAGCACTAAACCGGGTGCCGCAGGGCGCACGCTCTACAGAAACCACCCACTCAACGTCTCCTTAGCGCTCTTTCTCTCTTTTCTCACTCTCCTCTCACCATATAAATGTCAGCGCAGAGATCAGTCCGAAAGCGCTGCTCAGGCTGGAGATGCAGGAAAGCATCCACTGCAGGGAAAGATCCAGAGTGAGGTGACAACGCAGCCTGCGCTTCCACTTTGGAAAAGAACAGCAGGGCGCCCCAACGCGCTGGCTGCCGGTTAAAATCAGCCCTTTGAAACAGCTGTTCCCTCCACGTGAGAGTAAAGTTGAGACAAGTGGCTGTGCCTACCTGGCTGGTGTGTGGCAACCAACCCAAGAAGATGGCCCTACTAGTGGCCCTACAGAACTTCAGAAACAAGCCGAGGGGAGAGGAAGAAACTCAGTTTTATTTCAAGTTCACTCTGTGTCACTTGGCAGTTCACATACAGCATTTCAATGAGTCAAAGGGTGCGGGTGACACCAGGTCCCAACTGCAGCTATTTAGGGAGTTTCAGTTAGAATCCCATTTAATTCAGAGTGTATTAAAGTGACCCCGGCACAAGTAAAGAATAATTTAAAACCCATCTTCTTTGAAGAGCAACACAGTTGAAAGAAACTGGTGAATGGTAATTAATAGCAATTTAGGGCTTGAATGAAACCAGGTGGGAAGAGAGAGGGTGAATACATCCTGCTCCAGCACAAGTGATGCTGGGAGAAGTGGCCAGAGCCTGTGCTCACCCTGTGGAGGGTAGTGGGGGGCCTCCCAGCAGCTCCCACCTTCCGGGCTGCCTTCTGCGGGTGGGAAGACCTTTTCTCCAGCATCTAGTTAGTTGTTTAGAAACTGATTTACCATTATTTCTATCACTGACGGTATTCTAAGTGTCACAGAGTTGAATTTCATCAAGTTTCTTTTTCAATACACAAGCCTTTTGAGGCCTTGGAGAGACTGTAATAGAGATTAAAAGCCAGGATTAACTATTTCAAAGATGTTGACTCCAGCCCTGGAATGTCCATCTCCACTCTGACTCCTCCCAAAATTGTTCTCAACTGAAAGTTTTGTTTTTAATTACTTTCATTAGTACTTGAGAAAAAAAAATGTTTCCTGTAATGATTCATCACTTTTTCCTAGAATGGAAGAAACGCCAGTTCCTCGAGTACAGACTGTCTGTTTCTAAAGTAAAGTACTACATGGCCTACTCCTCCCGTTTCTTATGTGACAAGCTCAGAAGGTGACCTCACCTTAAAGGCAGATAGGTTCCTTGATCTCTCTGAAAGTAAGCCTCTTGTCTCAACCTTACTAGTAGCCCTACAGAACTTCAGAGACAAGCCAAGGGGAGAGGAAGAAACTCAAGTTTTATTTCAAGTTCACTCTGTGTCACTTGGCAGTTCACATACAGCATTTCAGTCCATTTCACAACCCTGTGGGAAATCCCCTTACTCCCATTTTACAGATGAATAAACTGAGGTTCGGGGAAGTTAAATATTATGACCAAGTTCGAAAAACTGGTAAGTGGAAAAGCCAGGATTTAAGTCAAGATCTGTCTTATTCTAAAGCCTCAGTTCTTTCCAATATTCTCTACAAGTCCCTAAATTTCAAGAAGGTTAATGCAGACAGTGAGTCTATCTATCATTACCCTGAAGCTTCTGCTGAACATATCGTTATAATGAGACAAACTTTTAAAAATATTTCTAAAAAGCACCTATCGAGCACTCACTAGGTGAATAACATCATCACATCACAGCGATGAAAAAAGGCATCACTTTTCTGGTCAACAAATGTGTGATGTCAATTCTTAATGCTCTCTGAAAACATGAAGCCATTTCCAAAAGAGTGAAGCAATCACAAGCTGTAAATTCCTAACAAGTCTCTGCAAATCACGTACCAAGAGAAGCAGAGAAACCCGTGTTAAAAAGTAAGAAGGGAACCAAAAGTGCATCGAGTCTAAATGCCACCCTTTCTAGGCAAGTAAGCTGAGTCCCACAAGAGCCCAGTGACACGCCCAGGGTCACACGGCTAGACCATGCTGAGCCGAGCCCACCACCCTACCTTGTGTCTTCAAGAAATAACCAACACCGACCACTGACCCTGAATGAGTTCCAACAGGTCCCAAAGGCCCTCCAAGCTGTGTCATCACTTCAATTAAGCCCTTTAACCTTAGACTGAGAACTGAGATCCAGTTGCTAAGGATCAATGGCCAATGTAGTGGCCTGTGATGGTTAATTGTATGTCAAATTGGCTAGATGATGTCACCCAGTTGTTTTGTCAAATACTAGTCTAGATGTTGCTTCAAAGGTATTTTTTTAGATGTGCTTAACATTTACACCGTAAATGTTAAACAGTAAATGAGTAAAGCAGATTCACCTCCATGTGTGTGGGCCTCATCCAACCAGTAGGAGGCCTTATGAGCAAAGACTGAAGTTTCCCAAAGAAAAAAATAATCCTCCTCAAGAATGCAACATAGAAATCCTGCTGAGTTTCCAGACTACTGCCCTGCAGAATTCAGCTCAATATTCCAAAGAGCAGCTCTTAATCTGAGTCACCAGCATGCTGGCCAGCCTTGTCAATTTCAGACTTGCCAGCCCCAATGCTCATGATGTGAGCCAATTCCTTAAAATAAATATCTCTCTGTAGGTGGGTAGGTAAGTAGGTAGATAGATAGATAGATAGATAGATAGATAGATAGATAGATATAAAGATATACACACAGATACACATACATATACATACTATACACATACATGATTCTGTTTCTCTGGAAATCTCGGACTAATGGGTAGAGAATGAATGAATGATGTTATTCTAGGCTGCACATGAAAATTAGAAAGCCACTAAATAAGTGAGTGTCTATCTCATGAAGGCACTGTGCTAGCACCCTGCCAAAGGTTACAAATGCTGCTCCACCCTTCACACAGCTGAAGTTGAGTAAGGCTTCAAGGCTGATGACAGGGTTATGAGGTGGTAATGTTGCTCTCCTTTTTGAACACCGAACACAGCAGACTGGAAAGGTTAAGTAACTTAGTCAAGCCGCAATACTGGTGTGTGGAGCCAGGATTCAAACCCACATCTGCATGATTTCAAAGCCCTCAGTCTTCCACTTCCACACACCCATGATTTATCTAATAACATCATGAATGTCAAAAGAGAAGGGTTCAGGAAAAATGGAGTGAGCCACAATGTCAAATGCTTTCAAGAGGTCAAGGAAAGAGGGTTAAACTGGGAGTAGCTCCCTCCACTGCCCCAACCCAAGATATAACCACCCACCAAAGGCTTCCTGTGGTCAGTTCCAAAATAAAAGAATGTCTCACCCATTTATAAAGCAGAGGACGGGAATTTCTCCTGGTAGGACCCAACTGGAAATTCCACCACTAAATCTAGTGGTACCAAAGAGTCAGAAATGTTTATTGTACACTCTCAAGTCCTGAACAAAATGTAAATGAAGGAATAGGGTAAACAAAAAGGAATTCCTGGTAAAGGGGAAAAGAATCATAAGAGTATAGCAAAGAGTAAATGGGATGACAAGAGTGACAGAAATGTTAAATATTGTGTAATCTATACCAGTGTGCTCCACACTGATAAATCGGTATTTGGCATGGCTTTATAAATGGTAGGTAATACACATCAGGTGCTCCCAATGATGTTCCAAGAACAAGATGCCTGTGTTATCAACATAAAGAGTGCCCTGAATTAAGTATAGTGTGTCTATAAAGTTCATTCAATTGGAGTCATCGCTGTCCCAGCCAGCCCAGCTCCCGGCCATTGCCCAGCTGATTAGAGCCAGAGCTCTTCCCTCTGCCAGATGCAATAAGGGGGGAGCATGAAGAATGCAGCCTCTTATTTACAAGCTGTGAAGCCTGCAAAAACTTTGTAGAGTATATCTGTCCATTTGGTGATAACTGATCTCCAGGGGCTCAGAAAGGGAAGCTGTTTGGGTTAGCAAGTGTAGGTGTTTGTCCTGATTTCCTGCTCTCACAATGCTTTCATTTATTCCAGCAAATGTAGCTTGATGATTCACTGGAGACCAATCGTCATTTGTGCTACTCCCTGGAGGTAGTAACTCAGAGCTGGTGTTTGGGGACATGCGCAACCTTTGAAAAACCATATTGGTGCAAGTCTCAGTAGCTTGTTAATTCCTAAACTGATTAACAAAGCAATGCTCAGAATAGTAAAAAGTTACCAGCCTCTGCCAAAACTTTTGCTCACAATTTGATCCTCCAGTCTCATGCAATGACCTCTCAGGCTGGCCCAGAGCCAAAGCTACTGAACCAGGAGTTTGGAAACTCAGGTTCCATACTGACCAGCAAGACTTTATCTCTAAGACTCGATTTCCTAAGCTGGACCTCAGTAAGATAGGTCCCTTCCATCTCTAAAGTTTTATGAATCTATGATTTCAGTAAGTGCATTAGGAGGTATGTATTTCCTTAATCAGACACCACCACGAGCAAGGTTTCCCACCAACACCCAAACCACCAGTGCAAATGGAAATAGCATATTCCTCTCAGAAAATGCAAGAGAAGCGACTAGGGGGGAAAATATATGAAAATTCAGAATGATCCTAGGAAACAAATTTAATACATACTCTTAGCATACATAACCATTAAAAGAGATATATTAACATCAAAATGTGTGAAATACTGCCCAGCCATTGTGGCTCGGTGGTTGAGCATTGACCCATATACCAAGAGGTCAAAGGTTTGATTTGGGTCAGGGGACATGCATGGCTTGTGGGCTCAATCCCAAAAAGGGGAGTGAGGAGGCAGCTAACTGATGTTTCTGTCTGTCTCTCTCTCTCTCTTCTTCCTTCTCTCTAAATCAATTTTAAAAAAAACACAACATATTTTTTAAGTGTGAAATACCTAAGAATAAACTTAACTAGAGACATGCACAAGAAGGAAAGATTACAATGCTAATAAAGGACACAAAAAATACTTAAACAAATAAAAAGGCAGTTTCATCTTGGACAGGAAGATTTAACAAGTGAAACTACTAATTCTCCCTAAGTTAATTTAAAATTTTAATATTATTTCAATAAATATATCAACAGCATTTTAAAAAACCTGAACAAGCTAATTCTAAAGTTTGTATGGAAAAGCAAATAAGTGAAAATAATGATCAAATGCTTATTTTTTTAAAGATTAAGGAGACGGGGCTAACCCTCTAAATATATTGCAAAGCATAATAGCCAAAGAAATTTGGTAACAAAGCATGAATAAACAGATTAGTACAGAATAGAAAAATCCAGAAATATACCCAAATATATACAAAAATTTATATTAAGTATATATCCACATAAAAATTTATACAAGAATGTAAATGATAGGAATCTACATATTTTTTTAAATCCCATTTGAATTAGTGAGAAGTAAATGAATTATTCAGGAAATGATGCTGGGACAAGTAAACTGCCATTTGGAAAAACACAAGGTTGAATATGTACTCTACATGTTACAATAAACAAAAACAAACATTCCAGGTGGAAATAAAATGTAAACCTCAAAAGCAAAACCAATGAGTACTAGAGGAAAACATGGGATTTTAAAAAACAACTGTAACAGCAGAGAAGGCTTTCCTAAATATTATACAAAATTCCAAAGCCATTAAAAAAAAAGATAAATTGAATTACCTTTAAAAAAAATCATCATGATTGTTTTTGTATCAACAAAGTCAAATGAGAAACCAGGAATAAATATCGTTAAAGTATATTTCCAATAGAAGGCTAATTTCCTTCATAGGCAAAGAACTTCTCACATCAATGAAACCAGTAACTCAATAGAAGAAAATAAGTAAAGAATATGAACAGAATTGAGCAAAGGGTTCACATAAATGGAACTACAAACAGTTCTCAATCATAAGAAAAGATGTTCAACCTCATTCACAATAAGATAAATGCAAAACAAAACTCAGAGATGCCAAAATGACAAAGATCAGAGTACTTGATAACAGACATTTGACTAAGGGAAAACTCTTGAGCATTGGCTAGCAGAGTGCAAATTGGAACAACCTCCGTGAGAGCCACTTGGCAATATCTACCAAAACTAACAGCAGAGGTACTCCTTGACTTAGTAACGCCGCTTCTAAGAACTCATCTCATAGGTGCATCTGCATTCAAGATACAGAATGATAATTGCAGTGTTGTTTAAATAGAAACAAATTGTAAACAAATATTCTTCAACAGGACACCAATTAAATAATGAACTACCCAAATATACTAAGTGAAAAAATGCAAAGCAAAGTATGCAGTATAGTACCACATATGTAAAAAAAATGGACTATATATACTTGTACATGCTTATGTATGCATTGATAGTCAACGCATATATTCAATACAAGAAATAAGAAGGGGCATCTGGGAGAGAAACCCGAGTGGCTGGGGAACAGGGGTAAAAAGAACAATTGTTTTTCACTACATTCCAATTTATGGCTTTTCAAATTTTGTACTATTCCAGAAATTTTAACTAATGCAAAGGCAAAAAAAAAAAAAGTCTTCAGCCCTGCACAGAACCTGCAGAATCAGATTCTCTGGGGAAGGAGTCGGGGGCTCTGCAATTTGGATAAACATTATGTGTGATTCTTGTGCACCTAGAAGCTTGAGAACCCCTGACAGAGAGCATCATTATTAAAGCAAATTTATCAAAAGAATAATAGCAACAATGATGTAAGCAGTAATGAATACTTATTTTAAAAGATAAAGCCTAACATACCACTGCCAACATCTTGCACAAGTGTTCCTAAAAACAATTCTTTGGCACAACCACCATGTGATTGAATGATTTTACATCACAACGAAGTAATCCTTGTTCTCTGATGTTCAGTTTTAATCACTGTTAATAATTTCACCAGCTTTTTAAACTTTGCAAAATGCTTTTGAGCTAAGTAAGAGCATAACAGGCCTTACTTGAAGTTACATGGAAAAGAGAGATGGGATTTACTCAGAGACAACACAACACCTCCAAACTCAATAGTTCCCAGCTGACTACACTGTATTCCTTTATGTATTTGTAAGAAACCTATCAAAGAAATGTATCCTTTGAGATTCCCTCAATCTCAGCATACCTGTGTTGCTGATCACAGCTGTGTGTTTCTGAGACGCTAGAGGAGAAAGGACATAATCTCAAGTGTCGGACAGTGCTGTCCCCCCTGTTTTTCAATTTCTTTCCCTTTCAATCAAGATGAAAAGACAATACAGTAGAGTGGTTAAGAGCATGTGCTCTGGAGCCAGACTGCCACTGTGTAACACTGGACAAGTTACTGTCTTCTCTGTGCCTCAGTAGAGACATCTATAAGATGGGATAGCAACACCTCACTTACCAGTGGTATGAGAATTAGATCAATCGATACATGTGCAGCACTTTGTATAGGAACTGGCACATAGTAAGCAATAATATTTGCTATTACTATTTCAAACCCATCTTGGAGTGTTAAAGGAATCGAATCCACAAAAATAAGGGTAAGAGCTAGGGAAGGGGTGGAGAGACGGTGAGGAAAACTCTATAATGGCTAAAGAGAAGACACAGAAGGCGAACAACAATGAAAAGTTGGTTGTTTCCAAGAAATAAAAAACCAACTACAAGATTTTGAAGCAATGGGCCAAGCAAAGCAAAGCTGTTTTTTCCTTGTTCTGCGGACTGCTGGGCTGCCAGACGTTTCCATTTTCCGGTCTGGGTACGTATCACTGTATAAGTTTTCTATTGGGGGGTTGGGTTAGGGGTTGGCTGCACCTCTTACCAAGTCCGTGTTCATAAATATGACCAGGACGCTCACCCTCTGTGGCCTAAGGCAACAGGGGGACTTGGCCTCCATAGATCCAAGCCTGGGAAGTTGAGAGAACCAGGAGAAAGCTAGGAGGTTCCAATCCCACCAGCTTCCCTAATCACGGAGGCCCCTCAGACCTGGGAATTCAGACCAGACCAGACCCACCATCACCTCATTGCCCATAATCTGCACACGGGCCAATGGGCAGCAAACACAGATGGAAGGGACCTTCAGAACACACCGCCTGATATCTCTATGTTCGCTGAGGCCGAGAAAAGTGACTTGCTCAAAAGCTAAGGGATATGTAGATAATTATCTTACCACAAGGGACCATTTATGACCAAAATATAAGCCCTTCTATTAATTATTAGTTCGTCTTTAATTGCTATAGGTTAGCCATTTTTTAAATGTTTTTTCTTTTTAAAAAAAGCCACAAAGAGAATGAGTATTTCTTTAACAAAAACAGTGGTATTGACTGTGAAATGGACATGTCCCTGTGACAGCTGAGCAGGGAGAACAGTGAGGACCAGCTGACCTGCATGTTCTCCAGTGCAGAGTTGGGACCTGCCTTAGTGGGCTTGGTGGGGGTGTGAGCGCTCACTCTGCTGTGAGTCTGAGAGGTCGACGTGTAGCTGCAATACCCTGACTCTCCTCTAGAAGCTATTTAGAACTATCGATTAGAATTTATCGACCCAAAGTTCCTATGAACTTAGGCTTTCAGCCTATAATACCTTATAGTTGAAACTGAAGACACTGCACAATTCCTCTCCTCTACAGATCCTACAAAGAGCTAGCACCTTGACTCTGAACCTTATCCCCGCCTCCAAACCCACAGCAGATGGGCCTGCACTAGCTGGAGCTAATGAATGGTTCAGCCACACAGAATCCATCTCGAGGCCCCAAGTGGCCAGAGCTGCACAGAATCTTTACCCACAGACCCCGTTTTCAAAGATTTGATCCAGCAAATTTATTAATAGTTCTCATATAAAATAACCAAACTCATATCTGACTGCCCTTTAAAGCTTCCAAACAGGAGATTCCCAAACTGACTACTATTTCAACCCAGAAACAAAACACATCTTAATGAGCTAGGGCTGCCTTATTCTACGTCCCCCTTCCAGCCTCCCACACACCTAGCATTTCCACCTCAGAGTCACAAGGATCTGAAGACCCCATGGACAATGCGCAGGCAAGGAGAGACCTTCACACACCGAAGGCACCATGCTGCCCCGAAATGAAAGCAGCCTGGAGTCTGGCGGAGTCACTGAGGACCTGCTGTATTGCCCTTCCAAGAGCTAACCTGTTTATAATCTGAAATTACATCCATTTCCCAAGGACTGGGGGAAACACTGCCCATGAGCAAGAAGTTAATTTACTTGCAGAGGGAAATGAATGGCTCCCTTTGCTTTCCTGACCCTCTCACTGGCACCAGAAACAACACAAAGTGACCCTGAAGAGAAGCCCCGGACAGAGCCTTCGGTTATGTAAAATGGCCTACATCAGCCAAGAGTGACAGGACATAAATTCTGTCACCCTCGGTAATGGTCTGAGCACTCTCTAAGCTAAGGTGCATCTACGTAAGTGCAATTCTTGAGAAATAACTTGTGCTTTGTTTTGTTTTTCAATCCTCACCTGGGGATACGTTTTCATCGATTTGAGAGAGGGAGAGGAACATCCTGGTGAGAAACACAGATCAGTTGCCTCCCACACCAACTGGAATCAAATCTTCAACCTAGGCATGTGGCTTGACCTGGAACTAAACCAAAGACCCTTCGGTACGCGGGACTACACTCCAGCCAACTTAGCCACACTGACCAGTGCGTGACTTTTCCTTGATTATCATACTCTGGGGTAGGGGTGCCAATTGTATGTTTGGAAGAAATGATCAACTTGCACTGTGCACAATCACGGAGGAGAAAGTGACCATTGAAAAAGCCCAGATCGGTGGAGTTCACTGTGTTAAAATAGGCTACAAGTTCCCTCCTTCTCCTCCGCCCCTGGTCATTTCATGAAAGCCACACTCCTTTCCCCTTTGTGTTCTGAGGAGGTGCTTCAGCAGCCGAATGGCACTTTAGGACTGGAAGTAGCAACATTTGGGACCATACCCACAAAAAGAGAATTGGAAGCCTCAATAAGAAAAATTCACTTTCCAATCAAAACATATTACCTCAACAACTACCAACCCACCAGAAAAGACTCAAGTAATGAAAACCATAAGAGGAATGAGGGAGAACAAAATGAGGGATAATAACTTTCTTTGCTGTCAGACCAGCCCTGTTCTATTCAACAATCAGCTGAACTCACACTGGTATCTTTCAAGCATCGTCCCCATCCATCTCTGCCACCCCCTGGGCAGGGGAATCCCTTGCATCCCTCTCCCCAGCACTGTTGAAGAAGTGCAGGTGAGCCAGGGATGTCTTAGTCCCTGTGATGCTGCAAGGGCCTAAGACATTCCATACACCCTTTTGGTAAGAGCTCCTGCCACCCTTTTACAGTCATGTTCACATTCAATGCTTACTGCGCACCAAGCCCTGCATCAGGCACTTTCTATGGACGCTCTTCTTTGAGTTAGAAGTTGTATGTTACTGGCATCATTTTACGGGTGAGGAAAATGAGTTGGATAATTTGCCCAAGGCCACAGAGCTCATGCATGCAGAGCAGGAAGCCTAGTGACCTGATTCCAACCCCAGCACTCTATCCATTGCTCAGCCCACCCTATGGTTTTAGGGTGCATGCAGGCTTCAGTGACTTCCCCAGACACACACATACCTCAGCCCTGTGTCTGTCTTCCACCACCACCCCACCACAGAGGAAGACTTCCCTTCTCTTGAATCTAACTGGACCCCATAGAATGGCTGTAATCAGTGCATGAAAAGTGGCCCACACCTTGGAGCCAAAATGAAATTACACCATGTTGTGCTGTGGAACAGCTTCTTGACTTCCTGAAATCCACCCACCAGTGAAGAAAAAGCAGAGACAGTTCAGATCATTTTGTATCATCTGGTGAGTTTAAGGACTTCAACCTCAGATGAGCTCTGAGACTTAGTGGCACTTTGCAAAAGGGAGGTTCCAGAGAGGAGACCATTTCTGGACTATAACGTATTTTGTCCAGAGGGGAAAAAACTCTCTAGATTTTTTCAATTTTTTTCAAGAAATGTTCCTAACAAAGAGAATGCTTATAATCTCAGATAATGTGATCTAATACTGGCTCCCGTTTACTCATAAAAATTTTCCCCAATGCTAACTGAAAGTGATAACTCCATGTGCCAATTTCAAATAAACCAAGTTATAAAACAGCTCCAAAAGGACAATTCATGGACAGGAAGGCCGTAAGGCAATTTGCAAAAACATCACATGCGCTTGTTTTATATGAATGTCTACACAATATTAAAATGAAACTAAAAGGGAAGGAATTCACTGTACAGAAGACAAAACAATACCCTTTTTATTTTTAAAACTCTGGTGAAATAGGTTTCCATATGACATCCCATTTAAAAAAATTAATGTAAACCAACCTGCCTGTGGGTTAGTCACACTGTAGAGACTTCACCTTAGTGTGTACAGATGCCTAGAGTATTTACAAATGTTGTCTGTTAGGTAGTAAAGTTTTGTTGCAATTTTTCCAGCACATATTCCACAGTAAAATAAAGGGGGGATATTGGTGTTCTTGTATAAGAATTCTTAACAAATGAATAAAGGCAATTTTCCTGAGAGAAGATTTGTTCTTGAAATATTTTTCTTTTAACAATTGGAAATATAGAAATGGGATGTAGTTGTAAAAGAAGCATAAGAATGTCTAAGTTAACATTTTTCTTTTAAATTATTTAAGTACCATTAAGTTAAAATGTTTACATTCATTATAAAAAATGTTGTTAAATCTTATGCAAATGATTTAACACTGATTGCTGCAACGCAAATTGCACTTTTTAAAAAAATTATTGTATACATGGAAGAAAAATATCTTGTTTGCTACCCTGTTTACAAATTCCGACTGACTTCAGGTCAGTCACACAACATGAACTTTGAGAAACGTCAGTCACAGTGTATGTTACAGTTATAACGCAGTCCTGCAAACTGAGCGACATTTTTGACAAGTGACCTCATGAACCGACTCAGCCCCCAGAGGTGTGTACCAAACGGCCTCAAATGGTCTTCTCCGTGAACGCATGTGAAATCTGGGTGTGTGAAGGTATTAAGAAATCAGAAGAAGCACATGATTTGGGGCAATACACATAAAACCTTTCTTTTAAAATCTCAATATTCCTTAGCAGGCAAGGCCCCGGGCCTAGTCCAGGTTTCTGAAAGTGGCACAGCGGGTGCCCTGGCAGACCCAGAGGCAGGCTGGTTGGAAGTGGCCGCAGCCAGGGAGGAGGCAGCGTGCTGTGGGCTGCACCGGCCTTCCCAGGAAGCGCTCCATCTTCTCCCTGGCTCTTCATTGACAGGGGCTGGCTGGTAAGGCAGAACAAGCCTCTTGGGAAATGCATCGCTTTCAAAATAAAGGCACGGAAATCACACATCAGAGGCATGTCCTGTCAGCATACTCGCCCCAGTTTGCACAGTGTGGCATCATCACCGCAGGTCCCGAGGGCCTTCCCGCTCCAGCAGCAGCACAGGCTCAGGCTAGGGCAAGTGCACACCACGAATCCTGTCTCACCGAGGAGGACGTGACTTCGGCCGGTGAGGCCAGGCTGACACCTATGTACAGCCCATCTTGACCTGAGTACTTGAGCTCGCTGTTCTCGGGGTTAGTGCTTTCTCCCGTGCCAGGCATCACCGGGGCACCCGCCTGGCAGAAGATGGGGACAGAGAGGAAGAGAGAGTTATCCGTAAGTTTGTTAGGTGTCATGTTAGTTGTCCTACCAGGTCAACACATGGGGGGACGAGTGAGACGGGCAGTGCACCTGGCCAAGGCAGTGCACTGTGCTGCCCAGTGGCCATCGACCCAGCCCTGAAGATTTAAGCTCTCACAAATACTCCCTGTTATCTTGAGGACTCATGGCAATAACCACACAGCAGCATGTTCAGCTGGACAAAAGCAGAAAAGGAACTGGAAGAAACCTATTTGTAAAAAGTGCTACACAATCTAATCACTTCAAGAGAAAATGCAGAGCATCTAACACACACACACACACACACACACACACACACACACACAGCAGAGCCGTAAGGTTTAGCAGTTATGTCAAAGCCTAAAAGAGAAAGCTACGCAGTTCAGCAAGGCCTGATAAATGAAATTTTTGAGCACTGACTTTATGGAAAATTAATCCATGCATATACAGATTTAATATCTAACTCATTTACCTTAATTCTTTCCAAGAAGAATGGGCTATGTTTGAAGCAGACCACACTATAACCAGAATGGAAATGTCCTGTATCTGTCATGATTGTGGCAATTATTTCTCAAAGTAAACGGTGACCTTTATATTGTTTCATTCATTCCTTCCATCCACATGAGAAAGGCCATATAGAAAACATATAATTTATGTGATATAATTTAGTAGAATAAAACTAAAATCATGTTTAGACTATGGCTTGAGAAAGCAGTGCATTTGGTTGGGTTTGTTTTTTGTTTTTTGTTTTTTGATCCAGCCATGCCCTAGCTGGTTTGACTCAGTGGATAGAGCATCAGCCTGAGGACTGAAGGGTTCCAGGTTCAATTCCAGTCAAGGGCACATGCTTTATGTTGTGGGCTTGATCCCCAATAGGGGGCATGGCATGCAGGAGGCAGCTATTCAATGATTCTCTCTCATCATTGATGTTTGTATCTCTCCCTCTCCCTTCCTCTCTGAAATCAATAATAACATTTTTTTTTTTAATCCAGCTATAATCACATAAACCCATTATTTCTTCTGTGCTTTCAGGACTCTACCCCATAAATTACTAGCTACTTGTTTTTTGACACAGGTAGAATGTTTTATACTTCTCAAATAATTAATTTACAAACACAATCCCATTAAACTCTTGAAACATGTGTGTGGCTGAATTGATGTTACATTCACTTCCGGGAAATACAGGGCACAAAACACCAGGCTGAACTGATTGGAAGGTGCATGGAGTGCCCTTGGCTCCTGGGGCCTGGAAATAAATGTGGTCCTAGTCTTCCCCAGATAAAATCTGGTTTTCTCTCTAATCCTCACAATAACCGCATGATGCTAGGAGGTAAAGCTTCAGGAGATCTAACCGTATGACTTCCTGTTTTCCCATCCCAACTTCCTATTAGCTGGACAGACCAAGCCAGCCCCTCTATAGGTATCCTTTCTTTTCCTAGCCAACATGAGTGTATGATAAAATCCAGCAACAACAGTACCCCCACACACTTACTTCTTTTTAAGTAACACAAACTTAAAGACTTAAACTGAGGGGTTTAGGTGCATTAAAAAAGCCAATGACATGCCTAAAATTTGGAATAGATTCTTATGAAATAGCTGAAATAATCCTGTCAACACACTAAAGCTATGGATTTGTTTGCAGATAGAAATATGGTGATTAATTTCAGCCCTTAAATCCAGAACCTCTACAATTAATAAAGCCAACGTGGATCCAGACTTAACTCCCAGAGCAATAAACAAAAAGGGAGTATTAAATTAAAAAAGGATTCTTCATTTTAGAGTCTTCATTAGCTATCATTCAACTAGTAGAAAGAGTAAGCTCCTTTATAAATGACTTATGCCACACTCAACTTTGTGTGGATTCATTTATTCCCCCAAAATAAGCACATGCACATTTATCGGACTAACCCTGACTTCAGCATAGCAAATGCTGTTCTCTGAAATGAAGAGGGTGCCTGGATTGGCCCAGGAAGCAGCCCACCTCAAATAGCCAGACAGGCTGAGATAGCAGTCTGTCGTCACCACAAGTCAGTAACAAGGAACAGTAGCAAGGTACCCATGAGAGTCGGGCACCGGGGCTGTGAGCCCCAAAGAGATAGTTGCTCCTTGGACCAGCTCCCAGGCCACATGAGGAGCCAGGACACTCACACACTCGACAGTAAGACTGCTCAACGGCCTATCGTAAATGATAAATGAGTGGCTGAGACAGGGAGGTGGGGTAAGAGGTCATAAAAGGAATCAAAGACGGGGAAGGATTCCTGGAGAGGAACCACAAGCAGCTAGCACTGGGGGGACAAGTATGGGGGGACAAATACTGTCCTGATTTTGCCACCCACTGAATGTGGTTACCTCTCTGAGCTTCCTCCTCAACCTGCCCTTGCCCCGCCTACCTCAAGTATGGTTGTGACAATTCATTGAGATGTTTGTAAAAGCATCAGCATGGTGCCTTGCCATGAGTTAAAACATTCCATTAAAAGAAAGGGTGCTCAGGTGGGAGATATGCAGGACATGGGGAGACCTGTACACAGGAAAACCAGCTAAAACCTAAGTGTTAAGCAAAGGAGTTAAGAGAAAACGTGGAGAGGTAAACTGGAAGACCTAAACTAGCGTTTTCTGTACTTTGGTTTCCTCACTAGAAAATGAAAATGAAGAAGCACCTATGTCTAAGGTTGTTGCAAGCATTAAACCCGCTACTAAACGGTACACAGGTATATGCTATTGTTTGTATGTTACTATTGTTAAGGATAAGGAGTGTAGACCCAATTTAATCTTCTAATCCATCCTTTACTAGGTGAGTTAGCACAATCACTGGGTGGGAACAGTGGGAACTCATCTAGAGCTAAGGGAAACCACCCACTTCAACACTCACTTATTCTAATTGTTACTGACAACACTTTGCAAAAAAATTAAAAAAAGTGCTTCCACGGCCCTTCAAAGGCTCTTTCTGAATTGTCCCTTTTTCAAATAAGCCACATTAAAGAAATCTCAATACCTTGGTTATTCTTATATCTGAGCAAAGCTGCCAGTTGAAATATCTATTGTCTTCTTAGTTCAGACAAAAATGTTAAGCTATAGAGCAGGCCAAGAGTCCTACCGTCAAAGGGCAGGCAAACCCAAAATTACAGGAATGAAGAGTTTCTTTAAGAAATATATCAGCTTTAGGGGGTTAATATCTAAAATGTATAAAGAGTCCTGACCGGTTTGGCTAAGTGGATAGAGCGTCAGCCTGCGGACACAAGGGTCCCAGGTTTGATTCTGGTCAAGGGCATGTACCTTGGTTGTGGGCACATACCCAGTAGGGAGTGCGCAGGATGCAGCTGATCGATGTTTCTCTCTCATCGATGTTTCTGACTCTCTATCCCTCTCCCTTCCTCTCTGTAAAAATTCAATAAAATAATAATAATAATAATAATAATAAAATGTATAAAGAACTTACACAACTCAAAGCAAACAATCCAATTAAAAAATGGGCAAGGAAACTGAATGCACACTTTTCCAAAGAGGACATATAGAAGGCCAATAGATGTGAAAAGATGCTCAAGGTCACTAATCATCAGATAAATGCAAACTAAAACCACAGTGAGATATCATCTCATATCCGTCAGAATGGCTATCAACAAACAACAAGTGTTGGCATGGATGTGGAGAAAAGGGAATGCACTGTTGGTGAGAATGCAGATGGGTGCAGCCACTGTGGAAAGCAGTATGGAGTGACCTCAAAAAATTAAAAATAGGAGTGCCTTATAACACAGGATTCCCTTCTTGGAATATATCCAAAGAAATCTGAAACACTAATTCAAAAGAATATATGCACCCCTATATTATAATAGCCAAGCTTTGGAAGCAACCCAAGTGCCCATCAGTAAATGAATAGGTTAAAAAAAAAAGTTGTGGTACATTTACACAATGGAATACTATATGGCCATAAAAAGAAGGAAATTTTACCCTTTGCAACAGCATGGATGGACCTGAAGAGTATTATGCTAAGTGAAATAAGCCAGTCCGAGAAAGCCAAATACTATGATTTCACTTCTATGTGGAATCTAATGAACAAAATACACTAACAAACAAAACAGAGAACAGACTGACAGCTGTCTGAGGGGGAGGAAGCTGGGTCGAAAAAACTGAATGGATTAAGCAAAACAAAAACTCTTAAATACAGACAACAGTATGGTGATTACCAGAGGGAAAGGGGAGTGGGGGAGAGAGAAGATGGTAAATGAGGTATAAATGTTGATGGAAGGAAACTTGACTTGGGGTGGTGAACACAATACGATATACAGAGGATATATTATAGAATTATATGATGTATTATAGAATTGTACATCTGAAGCCTATATAATTATATTAACCGATGTCATCCAAATCAATGCTTTTTTAAAATCAGCTCATTTGAAATCAAAAGGAACATTAGAGTCTCTCAGAAAAAAGGTGGAGCAAGTACTTGTGCCCAAAGCTTGAGAATCATATTTGTATATGGAGATACACTATTTAAACAGGAAATACAATGTAAAACTTTTATGTCAATCGCATCTTAATAAAAAATAAATTATGATTTTTATGTACGATACATAAAATCATAACGATGAGATCTGATGAAATTGTGATAGCTCCAGTACGCTCATCCATAGCCAGTGGGGCTATATTCCAGTACATGCCTGAGAAAGTAGTTAGCAGAGATATCAAGAATTCTACACCCTATTTAGCTCTGTAATTTCACTTTGGAAAATGAAATTACAGAGCTATTATAATGAAAGAATTCAGAAGAAGGGAAAGGCTCCGCACAGGAAGACATTCATTGCAAGTTTACTTACGATAGTGGAAACCATGGAAATAATCTAATGTCTAATAATATGGGAATGGTTTGGAAAAGCAGAGCGCATCCGCTCAATGAACTATTATGCAATTATTAAAAATAAAAATATCGTGTAGCAAAATGGGGGCGGGGGAATCCTCTAATGCAATGTTAGGTGAAAAACAGCAAGATACAAAAATTCTCTGTCATAATTACAACTTGTCCATGCACGTGCAAGAGCATCTCAGAGGGAAGCCAGGAGAGCAAGGGGCCAGGGGACCATTTGAGAGGGCCCAACCTATTAGCCATCTATGCCTTTCTTTGAATATTTTAATTTGAATGGCATAGTACAGCCTAACTTCATGGTAAGAGTAGAAGATACCAGCACCAGAAACATGGGGCACAAGCACTTGAGGGGTGAGCCAGGCTGGATAGAGTCAAAAAGTAGCAAGAAAAGATAAGGAGGAATCAGAGTGAAAGAAGCAACAGAGAGAAGAGGGGATCAGAAGGCAGTCACCCTGGGAGTCACCTCCATGCCACGTGGCATAGGCTAGAACCTGGTCATCCATGCCCATGTGAAACACAGTCCCACATAAGTTAAAGCACCAAACATAATACATGGATTCACCAGTGGAACCTGAGCTTTTGAAGCTGATATTCAAACGGCAGGCGTCATTGGCACAACCCTTCTAAGAAACCTGACTTGTCATGTCATTCATTAAGTGCCTTTTCCTCAGAGGTGATATTCAAGAGCTACCTATTGAGAATCAGTACAATTTGGGGAGAAAAATCAGAGAAAGCTTATTGTGACTCTGGACCCAATATACACAATACAAAAATACAAGTATAAATCGCAAATCACCAGGTGAAGACACATGGGAAGACACATCTAGTTAAAACCCTTGAAAGGACTGAAGTTCAGATCGTAGATACATCAACGTCGCAGAAGCAGACACTTCACTAACCTAAACCAACCCACTCCGCCCAACACTTCTGAACAACAGGAGGGCAGAGCGCTTGGGAATGCCCATCGCTGAATCATCCTTCCTCCTTTCGGAGGGCAGCTCAGGCAGGCGGAGGTCCTTACTCTTTCTCTGATCAAAGTGCAGTGAGGGTGGAGCAGAAATCTGTTCTGTGTTTCCATTCACAGCTTATCTGCCCTCCACCCTCCCACAGACAACTGAAAATGGAGGCACTTCCTGTTGGAAAAAAAATGTTATCAGCACCAGACTCAGCCTGGGCTTAGTGCTGAGCACAGGCCAAGTTAGGTGGGAGACGACTGATGGCAGAGCAGCCGGGCTGGAAAACTCCCTCCTGAAGGAATAAATGACTTCAGGGACGACTCGGCTGCTGCAGGGGCATGGAAAACCTGCCCTGGCCTGTGAACAAGCGGAGCTCACCTTTAGATCACTCGACTTTTTTTTTTCCTGTGAGAATAAGCCTTTGTTCATTTTCAGACATACCGGAGTGAGCAAAAGTAGGTTTACAGTTGCAATAAAAATAAATAAATAAATAATACAAGAATCAACTGTTTCATGGCCTCACAACTGGAAACCTACTTGTGTCACCCCTGTATATTGGAAAAGTCAAGGGTTTCTGGTTTGATGAACTCATAGTCAATGCCCAGCAGTTGTCTGGCTCACAGTGGGCTCGCCAACATGGCCAGTTCTTTCTTTTCCTTTACGCTACATAAAGGCCAGGGACAGCCTCCTGCAAGGCCACCCTGGAAAGGCAACACATCTGAGCCAAGGAAACCCTTGAAGGGTTTCTAGAAGAATAGCACAGCTTCTCTGGCTTGTGAATTGTAAACATGCATTTCATTTTTGAGAAAGAAGACCAAGAAGGAGTCACAGGGATGTACTGAGTCCTCTGTGCTGTAATCTCTCTTAATGCAGCCTGGATCTGAAGAAACAAAACACTGCACCCCAGGCAGGTGGAGGGTGAGTGTGTGATCATTTCCAGAGCATGACTTTGATGATGCTCACAACTGCCTCCTGAGCTCAAATACAGACTGTCAGCTTCCATGGCCTCTGATCTGTCCTTCCTACACATCTAAGTAAGTTTGTGGTTACGGCTTTTTCTTGTGTGAGGAGAAGCCAGCCGTCCCTCATTGCCAAAGCTCTCTTCTCTGCTTTTATAACCCCTAGGTTAGACTCTCGCAGTGCTTTATAGCAGCCTTCCTCAAAAGAAAAAGTAAAAGCTACGTATATACGTTCCAACATAAAAACACTTTCAGATAAATCTAAACTTCTACACTAACAACTCTCATTTCACTTTGAGCGGAGGTAATAGGACCAGACAAAATGTGATTCACTCAACTGGGAGGCAACACGGGAAGATCCACAAACACCAGCACAGGAAACCATCATCATCACAACAAACCCCAATTCTCCCGTAATGGCTCAAATAAAGCAAGAGAACACGAGCACTTTCTCTCACAAGAAAAGGGAGTCATGAGCTGCTGACCTAACTCTGTGTGTAGCAGAATTGTTATTTTCTGTAATTTAACAAAATCCTTACTGGAGAGCTTGCTGGCTGCCCCTTCCCCCCCCCCCCTCTTGCCCCTTCTAGGCCTGAGCAAACTAGGTTATATCCACACCCTGCGATGCTGCCTTTTCAAGGACAGAACAATTCTATGCTCAGTCTACTCTGGGCAGAGGAGCACATTGCTTTGCGCATCTGTACACACTGAAACAGAAAGCATGTTGTAGTAAAGAAAGGCATGGCCGCAAATTTACAAGAATTCTGGGGTTGTCTGTAAAATATGGATGTACAACTATAAATTGCAAGCGAGGGTTTGTTCTGCAACTCAAGGTCGTTAACACATAAAGAAAAAGTTTTTCTTCTCAAATGAATCAAAACAAAACAGATGACTATTCTCGCCTTCAAATTAATTGGTAAAGAACCCTGGGGCAAGATTTTAAACCTGGTGAATTATGATCTTTTTTTAATATATTTTATTGACACTCAACCAGTAACCCACACCGGCCGGGCCTCATGAGCATTTTTTTTAAAATATATTTTATTGATTTTTTACAGAGAGGAAGGGAGAGGAATAGAGAGTTAGAAACATCGATGAGAGAGAAACAGATCAGCTGCCTCCTGCACACCCCCTACTGGGGATGTGCCCACAACCAAGGTACATGCCCTTGACTGGAATCGAACCTGGGACCCTTGAGTCCGCAGGCTGACACTCTTATCCACTGAGCCAAACCGGTTAGGGCGAATTATGATCTTTTATAACAAAACTGGCTTTTCAGGAAATTGGATGAGTGTCTTTATCTCAATTAGAGAAAGCATCTCATACTCCAAGCACCAAGCAGCATTTACAAGAAAGCAGAAGGAATATAGTTGGTATCATAAGGAATGAAAAATTGCTATCAGAGAAGTAAAAGCAGTCTTTAAAAATAGTTACTGGGTTAACACAATAGCTCTCCATCTCTATATTTCCCACATTAGGAAAGTAAGGATTTATTTCTAATGTCCTGAGATGAAAATACTGCCATGCAAATAAAGCACATCACTATTAACTTCCAAGATTAAATTTAAAGTGCTATTCTTCTTGAGCTTCAAAGAGGTCCACAGGCATCTCCCACTTATGCTACACAATACTCCTAAGAACCAGATGGTGGGAATTACTTCTCCCCTTTAGCAGAGGAAAACAGAGGCTTTACAAAACCTTGGCAGCTTACGATAGTCACACACAGAGCTGCAGCTAAGCGCCTGGCTGCCTGAAACGGTTTCCTTCCAGCTGCTAATCTGTGAAGCCCCCAAAATAAACTTCAGGCCATATCCAGGCTTCACCATCAATCAAGCAACTAGAGTTAATGAGAACTTTAAATTAAAACTATTTGTGTGTAATAAGATAAAAATGATGCTGGAGCGCGTGCCCCAGCTCTGGTGGAACCACACCATGCTACCAGCAACCAAAGGGGCAGCACACCAATTAAATCAGCATTTAAACACCAGCAGTTATTTACTTGGAACTGTTTTACCCACAAAACTCCAACAGGATGTTGAAATCAATACTTGTTGCTTATTTGTTCAGACCTTCCTTAAAATCTGAAGTCAATAAAATAATCTCTTTGTACTCAGTCTCACAAATTCTGAATGCTGGGCCTGGTGTGGTAAGAAGCAGCGTCGTGAATTATCACACATGCCAACACCTGTCTTTGGAGATGCTTTTTTAAATCGTTAAAATTTCAGAGCAAATTAACAGGTAGGTGCACACATGAACAGAGCTAATACAGTGTATTTACTTCATATTCATTAGACCTTCATATTGCTAGTAACTCTTTTGGCAGACACCCATGAAATGCATAATAAATTACTTTTGTTCCAGTAAAGGAATTCATTTTCTTCAAAGATTCATTTACCAATAACGTTTCAGAGCATTCTAAGCCAAATTTCTTTAAATTTGGCCATGTCTTCCCGTAACATTACTTCCAGTTTTGTGACAATTTTGTATGTTCTTATAGGGGTGGCAGAGGGGACAAGAACTGCGAGGAATCTGCAATCTATAAAGAAAAGCTGTTCTGAGACAAAGTCTTCTAACCTGAGGACATGTGCAAAGGCAAATGACATTCTGCCTACACTTACTCTACTGAGGATTATAGTTCTCAGATTGTGATGGGTCATGTATTAAATATACCACAGTCCTGTGATCAATTGGGTGAACACATATAAACTACGTAAGGAGCATTCGTTTTACTGTTTCCTAATATACATACAAAGCCATCAGATATGAATGTAGTACCAGGTATTCCTAACTGCTCCTTTCTACCATCCTCCTTGTGACACACAAAGAAAAAGAGAGAAGTCCACAAAAGGACAAAAGGCCTTGAGATCAAAAAGAAAGTAAGCAAACTCCACATGCTTCAAGGTTCCTCGCCAGGGTGACGTGTGACTTCCACAGTGAAGGCCAGTGTGGTCAGACAGGAACGTGAGTTATTAGAAGGGGCTGTGGAAGAAGAAAGGAAGGGAGCCTGGCACAAAGGGAGCGTGAAGATAAAATGCCAGCAAAGTATTTATGTTCATGGCTTGCAGCAAGTGGCAACTGGGATATTAATAACTATGATGATTGGTCAACTCCTAGGAGTGGTAACAGCCCTGGACTGGGAGGCAGGAGACGTCGGTTCCAGTCCCGGCTTCAACACGGCTTGTTTTGTGACCTTACGGAGTCACTCTGGGCCCTGGTTTATAAATGAGGCAATAATAAGGTCTAACTGCAACTCTCTCTCAGGCCCTTGTAAGAGATTAATGACTTTCTCTTTTTTTATTCATTTAGAAAGAATCTGTTGGGCTATAAACTCTGGGAGGAAAAAAATGAACACTTGCCTATTTAAAAAATGCGTTTTCAATGATTTTGTAAAAATTAACTGAAGGCAATTTGAACATTCTGAAAAGTTCCAATTAACTTAGCATTCACTGTGTATGAATTTACATCATACCATTGGAAGAAATTTAGTACTGCAATGTTATACTTAATATTTTGAGAGAATCTTTTTCCGATCACATAAGGCACATTAACAATAGTAAATTTTACTAAATATTTATCTATTACCCAACTCACATAGTCTTAGTATTATAATACATTTTATTAATAAGTATAATATTAACAAAAAAGCTTCTACAATGGCTTCATGAGCAAGTCACTTCTCTGGCACTCTTTTCCCACCTTAATGCTGAAAATTACTAAATAAAATTAGTCATATTTCACTAAGAAAATATTATGCCTTCTCTTCAATAATTCCAATATCACATACTCTACCTATCATATATATTAAGCCAGTATGCCACATTGATGACAACCTGGATCCAAATCCAAGCCCTTAATACATAACCTTGGGCCTGTTACTTACCTTCTGAGTCTCACTCCTGCAAATAGAAAATAGTAATAAAAGCACCACCTTAGTAGAGTGATAACTATTAGTAATAATTAGGAATAATTACAAGCTAGTTTCCTGCCTGCCTATGTCTACTATCTTATAAGTAAGAAAATATTGGAAAGGGAGAAGACTTCTCATAAAGTTGAACCGATAAAATACTAAGTTAATCCACTAATGTCTGGCTTTCAAGCACTCTAAAGGCCCTTGTGGACTCGTCCAGTTATGGGCTCAGCAGTCATTTTTGTCCCATTTTAGCAGCCTCTTGAATTAGATCCTCTCTTCAGAGCCAAGTTCCTCTAAGTGAAAGCAACTCACACTGTACAAATGACCTTTCAGGTATTTAATTATTATAGGACTAGTTAATAATAGTAAGAACTATTACTTTGTGGCCAACCATAATGTCACAGTAAATTCAATTACTTGGAGAAAAAGTAGAGCATAAATTTGCCAATAAAGAAGCTACTTGACAAAAGTGGTGCTTTCCAATTTTTACCATAGGATGCAAATAGCAATACATGAAATAAAATCTACACAAAGATTTTAAAATATTAACCTGCAAAATACCTCACCTTCCTTTAGAAGGTCTTATAAAGACATCCAGATATCCTAACAGTGTCGATCCTTAAATCACGGCCTGTCGGCTACAAGCACTTGTGGGCGTGCATTAACTCTTTCAAACCACTTCTAGCACAAGTTTTAGCACCACACAGCTCAGGAGAAGTACACTGTCTGACAAGGTCAGTGCATGATGTTATTAGCAAGGGGTGACTGCAATAAGAAAACAGGTCTAGCTAGAAACATACTATCTATCCCAGAACAATAAGTCCACCCTAAGGCACAGAACCAGCCAGTGAGACCAGGGGAGGAGGTCCTTGTCTCAGTCTAAAGACAACTGCCTCTCTGTGGGAGTTTATCACCAATGATGAACCGCAAAGTGAAGAAACTTTTTCCTATCACTGACACAGCGTGCCTGATGCATTTCCATTCGGAAGAGCTACGCGCTTGCCCTGAGGAGCCCTGGGGACCATGAAACTAACCATTATAGGCTGTGAGGTCAGGGCATGTCACCAGCTCCAAGGAAAGGGTTTTTTTTCTTGCTGTTTGTGAGGGGAAAGCCTACTTGTAAAATGTCCAAGTAGGAGCATGCCAGCATTTGTTTACATCAATTATCAAAATACTCCCAGCTAGGAATGTCTTCATTGCTGGGCCTCATCATAGACAGAAATACATTTGTGGCTGCAGTAGGGCTCAGAGAAAGCCCATCATTTAGAAATGAATGTGGTTTGGGATCTTCTGAAGGCTGACTTGATAGTAATTTTAAATCCTTTCAAAGATTCACCTTCCACCTACTTTACCAGCCTTATCTCCTGCCTGTGGCTTCTCCAGCCACAATGAACTCCTGAAACTGTCCCTGAAAGCACCCATGTGCCTCTTCTTCCTGGAGACTCTTATTCCATTGTTTCCCCCACAAAAATCCTATCCAAAACTAATTTGAATTTCCTCTACTCTGTGGAGCCATCTCCAACTCTGCAGTCAAAATTCACCTTTTATCTACTACCATACTTTATCACTTGGTCGCTCGTTTAACATACTTCCAAATCTAACCAGCAGTAACATCTGTCTATTCCTGCCCCCTCCACTACCACCACCTTATGAACAGTTTAAGCTCAGGGACCTGGTTTACTCCATTATAAACAGGCCTCCCATAGCACAGTGCTTCATAAATGGAACTGTAAAGCAAGGAATTGTCATATAAAGGGTGGGGCAAAAACAGGACCACAGCTGTTCATAAGGAAAATAATAAAATAAAATATTTCACTTGCTCACAACTGAAAACCTACTTTTGCCACATCCTGTATGTTCACTGATTTCTTATTCTCAGACATTAAGTCTTAAGTGCTTATTTCATTCCCAAATTAACCTTTTCACCCCAAAGAAAATTTAAGAAATACCTTTTACCTAATACAACTTGGGGATTAACATATATATTACTAAGTTTATATATTATATACACATACATATTTTGCCTGCCTGAAAGTAGTTCTATAAAGATTTAAAATTAAAGCCTTCTCAAGTTCATATTAAAACTGCAGATATAATATTGAAGTCGTCATTAAACATAGAATGTCGAAATACATGGAGATGAACTATACAGGGGTGAGCAAAAGTAGGTTTACATAATACAAATAATGCAATAAATAATACAAAAATAAACTATGTTTCACATACTCACAACTATAAACTTACATTTGCCCACTCTTGTATATGTAAGTATCTTATAATTTTATAGATTTTTAGTTATAAGTCATAGGAAAGATAGTAATATTTATAAACTTAGATCATATTTGAGAATTGTTGAAATAGAACATATTACTGTATCTCCCTTCCAAATAACCAGAATAAAAAAACCTATAAAACATAACTCAGTCAATAAATTGAAACCAATGCAAGATTTAAATATTCTTACAATTCAGAATATAAATGTCACCTGAACACACATTTTTATCAGTAAAACTACATGTATTAAGATTATTTTAGACACAATATAAGACTATTTGGGGGAAATTTATCTTTAAGTTCAAAAGTCACAAAATTTAATCAACTGTCTCAAAAATTAAGTTTAATTCATTATTAACAAACAAAGATTCTAAAGCAACAAGATGGGCAATTTTAATCCTGGGCTGCATGGAAGCAGTTCTTCCCTAACTCACACAGAACAAACTACTCTCTATCTCCACACCACACCACACACACACACACACACACACACACACACACACACACTCTTACCACTGCACCCACAGCCTACAATGAAGAGAAACTGAGTCATAAGACAGCCAGGTCATTGACCTGAAGATCATCAGAAGGAATGTCTCCATTTTTCCCCAGGCAGGGGTCTAGTTAAAACACAAAGCAGCAACAAGTACATAAAATAAGTCAAAGAAGTGAAGCTTCAGAGCAGCACAAAAATTATTTTCTTGCCACTTGTCCTGGAAGAATGCCAAGTGCTGTGCAGGAGGAGCCCTGCCCACACCTTTGCCCTGCTGGGGAGGGAGCCCTGGAGCCTCCCTCTTAGCAGCAGACAAGTAGGAGTGCCTCCTCCAGAATACTCAGCCCTGCCAGGTTAGCTTAAGAACCGGGCCCGGCTCTCGACCTGGTGCCCCCACCTGCCCACATGCAAGGCAGGCCAGGGACATCAGGACTGAACAGAAGCCTGCTGGGAATGCCTACCGATGATCTAGAGCTGATTTCTCAGGGGAAATGAAAATAATCAGCCGTTTTGATTAAGACTGCTGCAGCCGTCTGACATCCATGCTGTAACTCGCCATCATTATTAAGGAATGGTGGAGCGGTTATGCTGCCATTTACATCTCAGTGGAAGAACAACAGGTGGCCCCAGGTCCTGTCTTCCACTGGGAGTGTGCCTAAGGTTGTCCTTTATTTTGTAGCTCAGTTGTCCCTCTTAAGGGAGGAAAACCCTAATTTCCGCCCAAGGGGCTACTGGAGATCAATGGGATATACCCATCATCATAGGAAATTTAAACCCTGAGCCAATGAAGGTGCCATGTACTTCGTACCAGATCTGACCTTACGATGTACAGTACTTCACAAAATCCTGTAAGTGGTCAATACCGACACCAACTGCCCTCCAACATCATAAACCATGATCAAAATGGGGGGGAAACACATCTTTGTCAGTACAACCCCTTTCACAAGTGCTTCTGCCAGCAGCTCAGATTAACTCCTCTAGCATGCTCCTCACAGCTTCCCTGCTGCCACACTGGCCAAGCACACCAGAGAAGGCTCTGAAAAGTGCTAAGGGACTAACAGGCACACACTAGAACTCCTTGTAGTAACCTGGGGAGATCACTGGACTCTGCAATTATGCTTAAAGGGGCACAATTTCCAAAGGCAGCGAGCAAACTGGCTTCTGCCAAGCAGGCCTACTTCCCCACAACAGGCACGGCAGGTACGGAGACATTTGTGATGGGTCACCATCCACAGAAAAAACCCACAACCCAGATGACGGTGGAGCCAGGCCAGGAGAGGATCCCTGGGCTGAAGGGAGGATGGCGGGCAGTCCACCCCACACACCCCCACACCCACCAGGAAAGCTGTCCCAAGGCATTTCTGAGGCCAACTGCAGCTCACACAGCCGGTCTCTAAGGCTGACCGAACTACAGGATGGATGACGCAGCTCTCAAACCCCCGTCTCTATGATCCTGTTGCTTTGCCCCCTGGTCTTTAGGCGGGACCTGAGTGTTCCTCCGAAGAGCACGGCCTGGAGGGCCGCCTCAGGGGTGCTGGGTCCCAGGCGACAGATGCTGGGACACCAAAGCAGAACTCCCAAGGTTCCTCCTGCAGACACACCAGAGCCAGAGCCAGTCCCTGCCTTCTCTCCCCTGGGAGGGAAATGACTGGGCTTGCACACAGCCAATTTTGAAATTTCACATCACAAAACCACAAGAGCAAAACATGGATTCCACCCACTAGGATTCCAAGTCCCCAAAGCCCATTGTTGGCAAATACCTATTTCTTTGCCATTTATCATTCAAATCTGGCCTTTGCCAAGTTTAAGCTGGACTGTTATCACCAACAGAAGTGACGCGGAGCTGGCAGCGATCCTCATTTCTGCCAGAAACCTGGCTGCTCCCTAAACACCCTGGAAAACCAGAACGTTGTTTTGCCTCATTTAGCCACAGAATTGCTTCTGAAGACTTAAGGCAAAATAAAAAATATTTTTAAATAATTCCGACCTTTTTATTTCCCTACAAGGAACTGTTCCACTTACTGCATTGGATCTTTAAAAGTACGACGTGTAAGCCTTCTGTAAAAACATGATACACTAGCGTCCACCTTGATGAAGGCTAGAAACATCCTTTAACCTGTATGCAGTGAACAAAAAGGAACGAACGGCTTTTTCCCTTGTGAATCTGATTGAATTTGTTTTGTTGAAGAAAAAGCCCAAATAAATTCAGGTCAGAGGACAAAGAGAAATAAATATAGTTTTAAGCAGTTTAAAATTGTTTTGAGACTCTGACTCAGAAAATTTGGGGTGGGGCCCAGGAATCTGTAGTATTTCACCGTACCCCTAAAAGGGCAAGACTCATTGTAGAAAACACTGCGTCAGTCGAGATTTCAGTGCTGGTGTGTCATCCTAAACTCATCTCAGTATAATCCTACCACCACCTGGGATGTGCTGCCGAAGTCGACCCGGATTTCGATGAGATCTAGGGTGAGACCCAGTCATTTTTAAAGAGCACTCCGTAAATAAATAAATAAGTACTCCGTAAATAAATAAGTAAGTAAATACATACATACACACATACATAAATGCAGTCCAGATAAACTTAGGAAATGCCAGGTGGGAAAATGCTCTTCACTTGAAAAAAACTGAGTTTTCAATCACAGCTTTACAGAAAAGCTTTACAGAAACAAATTGTGTGTGATCTTGACTCAGAAACCAAAATGCTCACAGGTTTATAGTCAGGCTGAATGAAAGAAGCCTGGGTACGATTAAGGTGCATTGAAAGAAGGCAGGCCTTCCAGCAAGAGGACAGTAAAGTGAAGAAAGATCAGTGACTACAGCAGCATCTGACACATTTGATGAGCTATGTTTTGGGTAGATAGGAAGGAAGGAAGAAATGAAAGAAGGGAGGGGGGATCAGGGAAAGGGAGAAAAGCAAAGGTAAGGGTTTGAGAAAAGAAAATTGAAAGCAAGAGTTGATATGGTAAGCAAAAACAATTTAAATGCTGTGGACTCTGGGGCATTTGAAACCACTGAGCTGATAGATTTTTTTTATCTACATTAGGAAATACATATAAACTCAGATAAAAACCTGGAAATTTAAAAGCACTTCAAACCAAAACTTTTAGCTTTTACTTGGTTTAATTTAACCATAAAAAATATGATCTAGATCTTAATTAAGAGGTTTGCAAAGTACTTATGTTTGTCATTTTGTTGACATTTAAAGGTAATTTCCCCTAAAAACTATTCTTAGGTGTCAGCTAACTAAATTGAACTGTTGGTTTAGACTATTGTACTATCAGATAACTTTTGAGATAATAAACTGGAGAGCTACACACTAGTTTAGAAGAGTCTATACTATTTTAACACTTACCCCTGAGGCTGTTGGTTGTGTTGTAGGGGAAGTATTTTTGCTGCAATCATCTGAGTTAGAAGAGGTGGAAGATGGAGTCATAGGAACGGAATTATTACTATTGCCTGCAACAGTCAAAATTAACTTCATAAATATACGTATACTCTACTGTTAAGGTTAGTAAATACTTAACAATCAAATAGCATTTTATTATATTTACCAGAGCAAGCCTTTGACTTATTTATGTTCTTGGGTTTTCGTTTCCTGGTTTGAATTCCCTCTTTTTTCATAGCAAGCGGTCGGGGCACCTAAAATAATTTTCACATAGGCCATACAGTTAATATATTGAAGAAAACCCAACTTTAGCCAAAAAACCAACATCAGCACTGAAGGCCCTCATTTAAAAGAACTTGGCATAAATTTAATATCATTTATATTTTTTCAATAGATTCCAACTGTACAAAGACCCCATCAAATGCAGATTCCTGCAGGGAAAATGAGGTGATTTGCCAGGGAGATATTATTCCTTCAATTAATGTTTATTGTTTTAAACAATTTCAATTACAGAGTAAAACCACGGAATATTTTCCTTTCATGGAGCTCATGTATTCTCTTCCTTCTACATATAGAATGTTATTTTCCTTTTTAAAATAGATATATTTATAATATTTTGTGCTCTCCTTAAAATGAAGTATAGAATCTTTCTAAACTATAACTATCAAATACATATATTGCTCCTTTATATAAATATTATTAGATTGCATTCAAGAATTAAGTTAATAGAAACTAGTTATTATGCATTTCTAGTTGGTTCCAGGTTTTTCTCTTTTTCAGTTTAAGGGTTACTACCATTTTATCAATTCTGAAATATACATTCTTCACATTTTAATATTTATAATATTGTGATGTCTTACAACAAATATGTGTGGCCATTTAATTGACAGCATTTTTTGTTTCTTACTGCTATTTAAGATACTAGTTTAACATGTCATCAACAACATACATATAGACAATCCAATTTTCACTTTCATCCCCTTCTCCTTTGCTGACTTTTTTCTTAACTGAAACCATGTACAAACTATATTAAACATGTACATATGAGCAGAATACGTGGCGCACCCCATGGAGTTTCATGTAGAGTCCACAAGCATTGCACACAGGTTCACCCTCAGCATTTCTACGCCATAAAGTGGTGGTTGTGGTGTGACAATTGGCACAGGACAATCCAAGTCGCCGGGAGGAAGGCTAGAAAGCACAAGAAAGTAAGTGTACAGTTATAAGTGATTTTTATGTCTATGCTACATACTTCAATGTATCATGTCCCTGTGATCAACAAGCATGAACCTGATTATTATAAATAAGAGGTCCCTTGAGAAAAAAAATTTAAGCGTAATTAGATTAACCTTCCTGAACCAAGAAACTTAAGTTTTACAGTGTGCTCTATCCCACACATACATTTGATTTGTTCCAAAATATTAGTGTAGATTATAGAATAACCAAAACACGGTCATAATGTTGGCCAACAACTGCACCTACTGTGGTCAGAGGTCCAATGTAAGGATATTGAAATGCAATCATAACTGCCTGCCAATATGTTAAGTGGCTTGAACAGTTTCCACTTCACAGAAAAACTGAAGATAATCAGCTCATATTTCTATGATTTGTGCAGAGGAACAAATCAGAAACTTTAGAAGAACCTATCTATTAATAGAAGTGGATTTTGGAAAATATATAAAATGTTTGTAAAACATTTTATAGATGTAAAACATATACTTTATATATAGATGTAAAACATCTATATTTTTAATAGATTCCATAATTATCATGATCAAATGCTGCCTGAATTTGTATTATTCATTTTTGCAAAGGATAAGCAGATTTTATGGCATTGTTTTAATGGCAGCATTGTCTTAAATACAGTGATACTAATGTTATTTACCCTGCCAGTATAATAATGAACTTTTATTCACACAAAGGGTTAAATGTTATTATCAGAGGTCAACCTTCTGTTACTATCATTCTGATTTCCATGTTCCCTTCATGCCCATAACATCTTTAAAGGGAATTTATTTCCCCTAAATTATGTGTGAATTATAAAGAATGAGAATTTAACCTAGTATAAGTTCCTCCCTAGAATGGCAAAAAAAATCTAAATTTGTTTTTAAATAACCTAGATAGGGCAACTAAAAAAAAAACAAAAACGGTGCCATATGACTTCTGAAAAAACTATAGGGAAAATACGGGAAACCAAGCAAACTGAAGGTCACAGAATTTGGTGAGTTACACTAATTCAAAAAAAAGAAGTTATAAAGAAGAATGCACCACAAGGAAAAAGTGAGTATGTATTGAAAACTCACAGATTATAAAGGACAGAGATTTACAAATCCTTTGGTGGCAAATTTAAAAGATATAACTGAATTTCTCATTTACAATTCACATCCTGTTGTATTACTTTAAGCATTACTCTTTAAAGACAAGTTTAAAAACAAAGAGATACTGGTAAGCCTCTTAGCACTACAACATTTTAAGAAGTCAGTGGTAAGAAAAAAAATCAATTTGACTTTTGTTTGTAATCAACATGCTTGGCTTGGCTGACAGAACTATTTGAGAAATTGCTTTGCTAAAATGATGAGATGATATAAAACCTTACGCATCAGGGTTTCTTCCTTTCAGCTCAAAAGAAAATAATGTCCTAGGAGACATTATCCCTTTCTCTTCATAAATGCACGATCAGAAAACTAGGCACAGGAAGGTTCCTTTTATAAACAGGTCATTTATGACAATTTCCAGTGGAATTTGAGCCAATGTGAAGCAAACTTGTTATCAGAATTTGTCATTATAACAAAGAACTTTATGACTGTCAACTGCAGATCATGAGTGAAGCCAGTCCTCATAAACATGTGAAATGAAGGTGAGTAGGTTATAAAAGTTCCTTGTAACAAGTGATCTCTTGGTTATGTTCATCACTGACAAGGAATTCACGTTAACCATAAATCTCTTATTTTGCAATGTAATACAAGTTCAAATTCAGTGATTGGCTCTGTAACTGCTGGCTAAACAAACTTGGGTTCAATATTCTACTTCTGATAACTAAGGTAGGCCCATCAAAGCCATAAATAAGAAGCCCACAAGGAGAACTAATTGATAGACACACCCTTCAATCCGTATCATTTATAACCCATTTATAAAGCATAGTGGCTGACCTTGGTTAATGCCAACACAGTTGCCACACAGAAGGGAAACGAACTGGTTCGGCGATGTTAAAAATTTTTTCTGGTTATTTTTTCTTATAAAAACACAAAACAAATGGCATCATCTAACTATGAATGATACCAGATTAAATTTATAATGCAACGAGAACCAAATCGGCTATTATACTAGTTTTTTTGCTCCATCTCGTGAAAATGTTACTTTTGTGAGCTCAGCTATTTCTCAGCTCAATGCTCCTTTCCAAAAATAATAACAATAATAATAATAGTCTCATAGTTAACATATAGGCTAATACATGAAAACAAATAACTTCCTTGGAATATTTTCCAGCCATTGCTTTTTCTTTTCTAGGCACTGAAGTTACGGATGGCCTTTGGAGAAGAACGTAAGCTGTGGGAGGTTGTAACGAGTTTAAGGCGCACGCACTCATTAAATTAACCTTGGCCACTTCATTTTAAATGCATTAAAAACAAAACAACCATAAAACTAATTGCTTCTCCTTAAGGTGTCAGACTTACATTGTGATGCAATCCCACTCTAATCTGTTTAACACAAACAACATGTGTAGCATTTGTCCCTGCTAATTAGAGTGTAACAATTAAATAAATTACTTGGAAGCTTAAGATGTCTGGCATCTAACTGTAAAGTATTTTACTTTAAAAGGTATTAGACTATGGGTGCTTGGCTGAACAAATGTGAGCCTTACAGTGGGGCTTGTGAGAGCTTCCCTCGTATTTTTTTTCTAATCACGACAGTAGTAAATACCTTCTCCTAAAACACACACATACACACACACACACACACACACACACACACACACACACCACAAACTATGACAGCAAGAGATTGACCCCTGAAGAAAATCAGAATTCCCGTATATTAAAACATAGTAAAACAGGTTCATATTGGTGAAAATACTCAACGTGAGAAGAACACATAGACTGCATATTTCTCAAGTTCTGTGTAGTTTATCTGAACAGCCAGATTTCAAAATGACAAAGGTTAGGGTAAGTAAATTTTCGCCAGACTCAAGGGCAATCCAAAAGATGAGTGGAATTTGTGGCTAAACCCTATCTCACTCCGAGAAGAGCTAGAAGGGACCCTGACGTATAGAAGGGACAAAATAAAAGAAACGGCAATTGAGGCAGCGGGGAGAAGTGGAGTGTGGGGTTTGTTGTCATGTGCTAGTTGGGGGGCAGGGATAAAGGATGGGGGAAGGACACTGTAAATGTGGTTTTTCAAAGAATAAAATCCAAACCAGATCGGAGAATGCATGGAGAGAAAAACCTCCTTCCTTCACCTGACCTGGGTGGGTATACCCGGTTGCTCTCCGGAGTCACTACCATCACAAATTTCTTGTGTTTCCTCCCAGAATTATTTCGGTGCATTTACAAATACATGGAGGTATGTAAATACACATTTTTTGCACTTTAAAAAGTCGCCTCTTTTCTTTTTCTCTCTTTCAGGTAAGATGTCATTCCCTATGTTACATACGGGGGGGAAAGGCTGTTTGCATTCCCCAGACCTTGATTTCAGGTCGCCTCCAGCCCAGCGGAAGCAAATGGCGAGCGCAGGGTACAAGTTCCACCCCTGCGCCGGGATCAGGCCGGGGGACACCGGGCCTCCGGCACCTGCCCCGGCGCCTGGCCGAGGAGGGCGGCGCTCGCACTCACCACGCGCTTCTGCGGCTTGATGAGGGGCCTGCTGAGGCCGTTCATCTTGCTGTAGAGGCCGCAGGCGTTGCACAGGTAGTGGCCCGTGCCGTCCCGCCGCCACAGCGGCGTCTGGATGGAACCGCAGTTCACGCACTCGCGACTCTCGGGCAGGTCTTCCAGCAGGTCTGCGGGGAGAGGGGGGACGAAAGGCGGTGAGGCCGCGCCGCCCCGCCCCACTCCCGAGGCTCCCCGAAGCGCACCCCCGGCACCCCACAGCGCTGGGGCGGGCGACACCCGGTTTGCTTCCCTGCCCACGCCCTTCCCCACGGACCTTTCTGCTCCATAGCCGAAGCCCGGCGGCTGGGGAGGTCCTAGGGACCCGCTTACCATTACTCTCTGCGCCCCTGGGCGCGCCCAGTAAACACCTAGCAAAGCAGGAGGCAGTGCTGGGCGCCCAGCCCGAGCCATCTGCCATCTGCCACCGAGGACCTCACGGTGGAGATGAGCTGTGGGGAGATGGATTTGGGTCCCCTGACCCCTTCTTTCCGGCTGTTCACCAGCTTTTCAAAACTGAAATCCATCATAATTACAGTACGCCGCCTGCCAGCCCCGAGCAGAGCACAGGGCCTTGACACGGACCACCGACCCCCCGAGGACCCAGGACCCAGGGAGGCCGCCTCACTTCTTTTATCTTCCTTTTTTTCTCTTAAAAAGTATTTCCTGTATCTGCTACTCTTCCTTTTCCCCAATAAAAAAACAGACCAGTGAAATTAGAAATAGTGTTCTTGAGCGTTTACACCAATTAATTAAAAAATGATTCCGATCTCTCAGGGGGGAATACACTAACGTTGATGAGCAGAGATGAAGGTGAAATTTGTTTGCATGCCACAAGGACCACATAGTAAAGTGTTCTGATTTCAAAGTGGGTCTAATTGTTTCTACCTGCAAAATTCCTACAAACGGTTACTATTTTATCGATTCAGAAAAATCACTAAGACCATCCCAGTACTAAATAAACTGTTTCCTCTTTCCCTACACTGAAATTTCAACTTATGCAATCTTTCTAAATGGTGTTTATGTCATTTCTACTCGGTTAGTTTTCAGAGTTCACAACGAACCTAAAACTACTATCTAAAACAATCTTAAGAATAAATGGTTATAACTTTTATTACTTACCCTAAACTGGTTAAATATGAAGAAATAGTATCTAAAATGAGATAAGTACTTCTTAATTAAATAAGTACTTTTTATTAAATAGACATTTTAAAACTGTAAGTATCCCCCCTGTTTAGTGTTATTAATATTCTAGCGGGTTTAAATGTTCCAATTTGGCTTTCTTAAAGGATCATTTCTGAACCAATTTTCAAAGTAAATAAACATTACACTTAAGAGTTTTACTTGAAGATTATGTGAACTATTGATATTGAGCCTTTCTATTCCTCCCCACTCCTGTGCAGTTTACCATTCGTTTCTACCATTAACTGTTTGTTGTAAAGATATTTATATATGTCTTTGGCATAAAATACTCTTTAACTCCACTAATGCTATTTACCCTACAAAACAAGTAACTATCCTTCCCCAAGAAATAAGTTTAAAAGAAACTAGCATCCTACATAACTTGAATTCAAAGTTGTCATGGGGATACTGCAACTTACAACACATCACAAAGATTTATTCTTCTCTGCCCTAAAAGCCGCTATTGACTGCGGTAATCAGTAAAATGCTCAGGACTTCAAGGACACTGAAGTTAAACAAGGTATTTGTCTTTGTTGTTGACTTTAAAATGTTACCTATCAGAGCCTCTCTCAATAGGAGAGGGGCATTCCCGGGAGGACCCAGGGCTGTGCCTGGCCGCCTTCCCCAAGGTGGGAACAATAAGGAGAGACAGGGTGAACTCTCCAGGTAAATCTTTTTAGGCATCTGAAAACCCGAAGACAAAAACTTAAAGACCACTATGGACTTAAAAAAATATTAGTTAACTTGCTCATTTTTAGGTAAGCAAAATCTACAGCTCCCATTTATCCTGACCTCTCCTCACTCCTCACCCAGCAGCTACAATCCTGTAACTGATTAAAGTAAGCAAAAAATATCTTTAAATAAAAATTATAAAATCGGATGGTGCTGGGAGCGCCTTTATCAATTCCCCCCTACACATCACCATCTCTCCTAACATGGCTGCCTTGAGTGTCCCTGGGGAATGCAGACACAGGGAAGAAGGGTTCAGCCAGCAAGTGTAGTCCCAGAACCCAAAGAATCAAGCAGTTATCTGGAGTTCAATGGAGGGCTGGGCTTGGGGACTGAAGAGCCGTGGGCACAACCCACTCACTCACTCACTACCAGAACCAGGGAGAGACGTAAGGAGCGGGTTTCTCAGACAGCTCCCCTGGGCGGGTTGAGAAAGCTAGCCCCTCTGTTTGCCCAAATCAAAGAGTGCCTCCAGAAACGTTTTTTTTTTTTTTTGTTTTTGTTTTTGTTTTTAATCGAAGTGGAGAAGTGGGGGATTTAGCTGGGAAGCTGGGAGGAGAGGGCCTGGGGGGTCAAGATCTCTTTAGCAAGAGAACACCTGTGAGGACAAGCAAGATTGGGGTTTTTCGCTTCCACCACTTCCAGACTGACTTGTTCTCACTCAGTAGTTTCCCACCTTCTTAACAGACTGTATGCAAGCGCCTGGGTGTTCCCAAACCCCTTCCCATTTTTGGTTGTTTGGTTTTTTAAAAATATACTCTGGGTCTACAGAAAATTTTTCTCATTTTGCAGTGTCCTTTCCAGAAAGTAAAAATATTAGTGAAAGGAGAGGCTACGTTTTTTAAGAGAGAGAGAAACATCAATTGGTTGTTCCACTTACTGATGCATTCACTGGTTGCTTTCTTGTATGTGCCTTGACCAGACCAGAGATGTGACAACGCTCTAATCAACTACCAGCCAAAGCAGGATAGGCTAAGTTTAAAATGAAAAAAAAATCTAACTTTCCTGCAATCGTACCTTATTGCCTCTAAAAGGATTTTCCACATAGAACCAGTTACATTAAACCGTCCAGTTCTGTCTTTTGGACTACTTCTCTTTCTTGCTCCTGTGAAATGCTGGAAGCCGAGGGGAAAGGGACATGGAGATCACACTAAGATGTGTCATGGGGCAGGCAGAGCCACACGACCTTGCTCCAACTGCAGCGGCACCCCCC
>PVJC01012227.1:0-40020 GCA_004026665.1 Murina feae | reverse complement strand
TATTCACTGTGAAATGTACAAATAGTTAAAGCCCTTGAGCTGTAGCAACACTCAGTGACATTTAATTGTGGTAAACATTGGGTAAAATAGAATCAGTGCTTTTATACAGTGGTGGTTTATTTTTACTTTTCTTTCCAAAAAGTAAACTTCATTTTACAGTAGCAAGAAGCACATAAATTCTTCTGATCACTCCAGTGAAGCAAAAGAACACAGAGGTTGTTTACAGAGAATCTTGGCCAGAGAACCTGCAGACACAGAAAAAAAATGTATTAAGAGATACACCTAATGAGGGAGACACCTATTTTGGGTAACTAGCTATAAGCATTGTGCTAAGCCCCTTTATAATCTATATATATGAAAGGCTTATTTGCTAAGTGTCCATCAGACTGGCTGCTTTGACATGCACTGACCACCAGGGGGCAGATGCTCAATGCAGGAATTTCTGTGATGAGCACTGGCCATTTACAGAGAAATGGCACTGTGGACCTGGCACCCACAAAGCAACACTCAGCTTCCCCCAAGTGAGACACAGGCCCCACCACCACCCCAGAGTGACAGCCCACCAAATCACAGCCAATGCTGCTGAGACCCCATGGCACAAAATGCAGCTGACAGCCCAGTCAGGAAATAGTGTCTGTGGGCACTGGGTAATGACATCCCATAGCAACACCTGGCTTCTTCTCCCTAGCAACAACTAGCCTCCTTGCAGTTTCTTTAGCCCAGGAGCAGGACTTGCTTTGTAGCCAGGTGCAAACAGTTCACACTTTAACCAAATGTTTGTGAGGCATTTTCCCATGCCTCATCTCATTTGAATCTCACTGAAGTCCTGGAGTAGGTAGATAGGAGACTCGGTGGAATCCTATTTTCTTTTCATTAGCCAGAAAATGGAGGTTTAGAAAGCTTAGAAACTTGACCCAACTGAAAAGAAGTAAGAAATGGTGGACCTTGAAAATGGCTTCAGGTTTTCTCACTGCACAGGATATAGTCAAACACTGATGCAGTTAAATATTTTACCCTTTGTTCTCCCTACATGATCTATAATAGCAGTCTGCTTCCTGTTGATATTTACTGCTGTGTTGCTGACAATTATCTGAAAGAGAAGTTGGGGTGCTTCACTAGGTCAGAAAAAGTTTAGCTGAATCAGAAAGCAGATCTAATTAAGCAAGGATATTTTATATCTATAAAAGACCAAGTTGACTTGCGCATGTGCCACACATATAAAGCTCTCACTGGTGCCAATCGCACACATGTCTTTCGATTTGTCATTGTGGATCATGAATTTTGCTGACAATTCTATTATAAAGGGCAAATAGAGATATTAAAATATTTCTTCTAATTTCCTTTCAATGTGCATGATTCCATGTACCAGCCATTAGTATAATTTATAAAGGGTCATTACTTAAAGGAAACTTTGAGGAAATGAGATGTTGAAATTTCTGCAAATAATAGCAAACCTGATAAGTGAAAATACATCTTAATGCAAACTACCATGAGTGGAGAAGTGTTTGCAATACAGGGAAGAGGATGCACAGAGTGTGGTCCATTCAGGGAGGTAGGAAAGGTTAAATAGAAGCATTGCTTAGCTTCTCTTGGATTTCCATTGAGATCCTACTTAACAAGAAAGAATCAACAGGTTCCGTGTCAGTATCAGAAACCCGTTGAATAGCATTTAGAATCAATTGGAAGTATATAATTATATGTAACTTCATCATTCAGTCTTTTGGAACCAAACCTTTTAAAAATGTTAAAGTTATGACAAAACTAAATAATTAGGTATTGTGACAGATTCCTGTAATCCATGTTATGTATTTTAATTGAGCTCAGTTTTTATTTCTAAACTTGCATATGTTAGTTTGCTTTTCATTCTGAAATAATTACTATCATCTTAATACAAAGGGGACACTGTCCAGCTGAGAATGTATTCTAAGGAATATTCTGAAATCAACCATCTTTTCCTTATAAAGACTTTGTGAGTGATTGTTGCTTAGGCATTTAATAGAAAAGCATGGCATACTTTCTTTGGAGTTATCAAAAAACAGTGTGATAAGAAAATGATGAAACTCTTAAACTTATAAATGAAATTTTAGATTTTTGATGATTTGTTTAATGAGAATAAGTGACTTTATTTTATCTGATAATTGCTAAAGCCAGAAACTTGTACAGTTTATAAATATAAATTAAAGCAGCAAAGATTGGGAAAAGCTCTTCAGATACATGGAGGAAGGAGAGTGGCTTTTCGCAGACCCAAGCAGGTGGTGCATTATGGCTGACATGCAAAATCTGCTAGAAAGATTAGAGAGGGCTGTGGGCTGCCCGGAGCAGTGTATCCCATGCCTCTGGAATGCACTGTGGGTCTGGAGACAGTGCTCCAAAAGCAGGATAGGTTCCCTACATGGAAGCATTTGACTCACTGCCAGCTAGCCCTGTGGCAGAGTACCAGAAGATCAGGAAAGAGATTGGAGGAGATGTGCAGAAAGAGGCAGAGATGGTGCGTACGGGGCTGAATTTGGAGTGAACGCTCTTGGTTATAGCCTCCAAGTGTCAGCAGCAAACAGGTAATCAGCTTTCTGATTTGTTGGCTCCCATCTCAGAGCAGATTCAAGAAGTGATAACTTTTCCCGAGAAGAACCAAGGCAGCAAGTTGTTCAATTACCTGTCAAGCTGTCCGAGAGAGTATCCAAGCCCTGGGCTGGGTGGTATAGCTCCCAAGCCTGTTCCTTAAGTGAAAGAAATGAATGAGCTGCCATGTTTTATACAAACTGAGTCCTCAAGGAGTACAAAGATACGGGTAAGAGCCTGTGGACTGGTCAAAACGTACTTGAGTATGTGGATAGAGCTGCAGGCTTACAATAAAGAACTCCATACGGCGGTTCTGGCCGGGAGCAAAATGGGCCCATGACAAAAGAACTGAGTGGCTTGCCATCTGGACCCTCTGCTGGATCAAATCCTGCCCTCCTTCCTGCCAAGCCTACATCCCCCACCAAAACTCACCCAACCAGTTCAAGGTCACATGTCTCCACTTCATGCCCAGCACTGTTTGAGCAGATGAATCAGGGAGAGCACCACATACGCCCTGAAACAGGTACCTGATGACTCACTCACAAGGACCCTGCCTGGAGGCTCAGAGTGGTCCTCTACGAAGTGGCCCCAAGCTATTCTCTGTACCTGAACCAGGAGTCAGCCCATCCCCAACACAGCCACAGAGAAGGAGCCAGCTCTTCCTGGAACTGGAGGGCGAGAAGCAGAGAGTGGAACATCAGGGGAATGTTTCCAACCTGGAAATTGTTGGCACAGAGCTGAACCAGGTGGCTTACATATACAAGTGTTTTAATTTGGCATTGCAAATTAAGAGAAAAATTCACTCCTCTGTATTATATAACTGTAAGAAACTCTGTCTGGTGTTCTATGATGTGGTGGCATCATGGAGATAATCAATAATAGGGATGACAGAGTTCAGGTAATGGGAAAAGTGCCAGCGATTTCCATCAACAAAACAGGTGGCCGTCACGTTTACCTGGGCAAGAATTCCCTAGCTTGTGAGATAGTCAGTGCCAAATCTTGAGATGAATGTCCAGATTCCTACAGAGGCAGCGACTTTAATGAGCCCTCCATCTCTGAGCAGCACAAAAGCCTACTGAATGGGAGGAGGCTGGTCACAGCAGTGACAGAAATTGCTGGATAAGGGAAGGGTCACTGGGTTTGTTGCCCTCTCCCTCACACCTTAGGGTGACTCTTTATCAGGGCAGATCTTCTCTAGATTCCCTCTACCCTTCTGCTCTTAAAACTGCTTCTCTGCTTTAAGAAACACAGCTGCCTGCCTTCCCTGAAGCATACAGCAGGCCAGGGTTGGGGTAGGATGGCAGGACAGTACATCATCTACAGGAAGATGCAGCTTTTTCCTCTGAGCTCAACCACATGCCAACCCATTCCTAAGGAACTGCAGACCAGGCCCGGTGTGTTCTAGCTTTCAGCCTGTGGGGATTATTCCACCAGCAAACAGCCTTCTGGGAAGAATAAAGCAGTCCGCGGGAATTAACATCTCAGAAAGTTCACACAAATTAATCTTTTCCAAGCAATGTGCATGACGGTAGCAGAAGCTGGTGTGATTCCAGCTGTTTCTTTTAAACAGACTAATTTTTCACCGTTGACAAGTGAGGCCAGGGTTGCATTGGACCAAAGGCTGACACTTGGCCATCTAGCATACCAAGCCAAACTGTTTCCTTTAAGTACCCCTTCAATTCTGCATTCATCCTGGCTCTGCCTGGCAGAGTAGATTCTTCTGTACCAACTGTGCTAGCAGTGCCCTGCACCCAGGCCGGCTAAAGGAATCTTGGACACTGTCTTTCTCTGGGATCCCTGTCCAGCACCTTCCCACAAAGATGACTTAGAAAGGAAAACAAAAACAAAAACAACAACAAAAAAAAACCCCACACCACTCCAAGGAATTTTGTCCTCCTTCTCCACGCTTGGTGCCTGTTACCCATCCTCACTGTCTCCTTTGCCCTGTTACACTCAACAGCTTTTGGCTTCTGTGTGGGCCCCTAAACAAAGGTCTAAAACCTCCCCTGCAGCCTGGTGTTAGGCCTTATGTGAGAAACGTGCACAGCATTGCTAATGGAGACTTCAGTTTTCCCCTCTAGGACAAACACATACCAAAATGTGCACATTTCTTTTGGTGGGAAGAGAGATTCTCCTTTGACTACCTATTTCCTGAAGCCTGTAGAAATAAACCTTTATATGCTTGAAGGTATACAGAAAATAGAATAAAATTAATTAAAAAAAGAAAAGTCAATATTCCATTCATCAGAGGAACATTTAAACACTGATTTAATGTTTACCACACTCCAGGCAGTACTGGGGCAATTGGGATAATTCAGCAGAGATCCCTGGAACGATAGATGAAACACAATAATAACACATTTATACAGCATGTTCAAAGGTGTTAAGTGTCCCTAGAGGCGAAGTAGACCAAACCTTTAAAGAGGTGCTAGAAGTAGACCTCACTGAGCAGATAAGTAGGCACAAACTTGAGGAGCTGTTGGGGTTGGTCATGTGGATATCTAGGTGAAGAGGGTTCCAGCTTGGGTTAGCACCTCATCCAAAGCCTATGGGAGAAGATGCCTAACATGTCCATGGACTCGCAAGAGCCAGATTTTGTCATGGATATTGAGGATGGAGGTTATAGAAAGGTATGGGGTTGAAGTTATAGACAGACAGATTGATTGATAGATAATCATATTCTAGCTATTAATCTTCTCTCTTGAACTAGTCTAGTGTATTTTTTATTTTGAGATTTCATGGTAAGACTATAAAAGACAACAATACTAGACAGATTAGTGATTTAATTAGCCTAGTATAACTAAGGAATACCTTTTCAAATAGTTCATGTTGCCACAATCCATACGGTAGGTACTGCGCCTGGCATGTCTGTTTAAATTCATCATTGGACTGATGTTTGCCACCATGAGAAAATTCTAAAGCAATATATCTTTTGTTGACACAGTTAAGATTACTTGTCTTCTGAAACTGGGTCTGTAACTTTCTATTTAAGAATTGGATTAACAAGTACAGGTTGTCAGAAATAATATATAAAGTCCTAGCAGAAGTGGTGTGTTGTTGATTAGTCTCATGTCTGAAATGGATTGACACCTTTGTTACAAATGACCTCTGAGCTATGAACTTTAGAAACATGGGAAATACTCCAGTTTTAAGGTGAACTCCATCGTATCAAAGCTCATAAAATATGAGAACCCGAAGCCTTGGAACAGGAGTTTAATTTACACAGTACACCACGATGAGAACTGCTGGAAAACTGGAGGCATGGAAGTGCTCTACTTGATTAATACTTTAGTTAGCCTAGAGTGACAATAATCACAGACAAACTCTATGAAATGTAATTGTGCCCATATTCTTACATTAATTTTCTTTTAATCTTTGTATGCCACGGGAAATATTTCAATTGAATTATATGTTCTTTTCCAAGAAATCAGGAACTCTGGAATCCAATCCTATTTATTTTTCCCCACATTTATTTCAAAATCTTAAATGAATTCAAAAGCAATAATTTAATTCACATTTATTTCTTCAGTAAAAATGATATGGTTTAGGTGAACTTTAATAGAATGCTGGAATTAGGCTTTCTCATCTAATAATTACTCAATCATTAATTTATTAGACACATATTAATCTAGTTCATATTAGATAGTCATCTCAATACAAATGAAACAAAGTCATAGTTACTTTTGGAGGTAGTATGTGTAGTGACTGCAAGAGAAGCTCTGTGATCAGATATCCTGGATTCAATACTCAACTCTACCTCCTTCTAGCTGTGTCTCCTTGAGCAAGTTAACTAACCTCTCTTTGTCTCAATTACTGTGACAAACATAGGAATCAATACAACACTGTGTAATTGTGAGAGATAAAAAAATAAGCCATGTAAAGGGCTTAGCATAGTGCCTATCATCTAGCAACAAATCAATGATTGCACACTGTTTTTATTATATGCATATGTGTACATTTAGGTGGAGGGGGTGGGTGGGTGGGAAGAGATCAACCAAAGAACTTGTATGCTATATGCATAGCCCGTGGACATGGACAATAGGGGGTAAAGGATTGGGGCAGGGGACAGTGGTGGGCTAGAAGTGGTCAATGGAGAAGAAGGGGATGTATGTAATACTTTCAGCAATAAAGATTTAATTAAAAAATAAATAAAAGCAATGTTCAGAGCTAAAAAAAAGCATCCCATGGTGTAGTTATGATATCATTTAGGAAATGTGGTATGATTTTTCCTTTTTAAAATGCAAGAACTTTTAGAAATTTCACCATGAAAAATGGTAAAGTATCTAAAATAATGACATATTTTGGTTTTTGAAAAGGGAGATAAAGACCATTTCAAAACTCCCTGTGAATAGATTACAGATATTATGGTATAGAGATTCAAAGATGATTAGAATAACTAACGTTGAAAACAAAGTTTAATAAATTTTGTCATTTGGCTGTTTTTTGTTTGTTTGTTGTCTTTGATAGATTTTAGCCTATAGCCTGATGAATTCTAAAATTTTCAAACAGGTACACTACAGACCTCTCTGTGACATTATTTCAACATAGTATAAGAAAATAAAATATTTTCCAATATAATGACTAAACAAAGAGATAAAGGACCCTCAAAAATATTTAAACTGTGTTTAACTTTAAAGGAAAACTAGAAATTATATATAATAGTGAATTCTTATAGTTTTTAGGTAGGTTTATCAGCTGCGGAGTTTCTGAATTTCTAAGTCTATTTTCTAAACCTATGTCTGGTCACAAATCTCATACTAACTCACAAAAAAATCCTAAATAAGGATGATGTTAGAAATACATATATTGTATACAGCTAAATATTTTTTATCAGCAAAATGTAATAGAAACTTGACACTGAATTTAAAGTCTGTGCAACAAGATGGTAGATGAAAAAGTAGATATCCCAGGTAAGAAAACCAGAATTTAGGAACCGAGTAATGTTGACAATGGGTATATCAAACAGTGTTTAAGCTTGTTGGAATTCTTGAACTTCTTGAGTAGTTTCATCAGTCTCACTGAGAAGCCAACCGAGATAGAAAATACCAGTAAGAGAACCAGTCTGTCTGTTAAAAAATTAAAATATACCACAGATATTAAATTTTAAATATTTATCTCTATATCCTCCCACTCCCACATCATTTTCCTGATAGGTAAACCAAAGTCTAGAGCTGAGCACTGCCCTCATCATTTCTCCTCCAAACGGCACCCCTGTTTAAGATGAAATGTAGTAGTAAGAAGCAGAAGTGGTTACACTCTAGTCATTTTTTGGGGCCCTATACCGGAGCTACAAAATGATCTTACAACAGCAAGAACTAAGGTGGCATGTCTTAACTTGCCTAAAGAAATAGGATAAAAAACAGATACAGCAGAACAATTAATAGGTAATTTTCATTTCAGCTCAGTGTGGGAAGAACTATTTGATTTTAATATGTAATAAGAATATTTTAAGAATTGAATTAATCCAGGTAAAACACTTGGAGATGTACTTAACACATAGAGAACACCCTAAAAATACTAGTTATTTTTATAATTATTGTAATAACTATTCTTTCTTTTGAATAATATCACAAAAACAGCAACATCTTAAGCTACCAATAAGATTTGGTGCATATTTGGATTAACTTTGAACTAGGCAATGAGCTGTGTTTTATATAGATTTTCTCAGTGGATTATCTCAATTCTACAGGTAAGAAACCTGGGGCATAAAATGGTTAAGGAATATGCCAAAAGTTATGTAGCTTGTAAGACAACAGTTGATAATAGAATGACTAAAACAATTTGATAAAAGAAAGATAGTCTTGGATTGCAGACCCACTGATCAGAGTTCAAGCCCCGAATCTACCATTTGTAAGTTTAATTCCTGATGCAAGCCCCACATCAATTAGCGTAAGAGTTCGAACTACAAATTATTTAAAGTTCCTTCTAGTTCTTTCTTATGCCTCTATAGCTAAGGCTGAATGTAAAACATCCCGTAGTGAAATTTTGGTTTTATCCAGTTAACTCATGACTACCTTCTACAATTAAAAAAAATTATCACAATGAAACCTCCACAGTACTGGAAATGAAATATCTATTCCATCTATTTATTCTATAATTTTTCATATTAGACAAGTAAATCAACCAAATCTAGAGGCATTGGATACTATGTTTCTGACTTCTGTTTTACAAGGAAGCAGGGGAAATCTTTATTACATGATAGCAATTTGGCAAGATAGAGATTGTAGTCATTACAAAAGAGAATATTTTACATCAATACATACTTTACACAGACATGATCTCATACCCTGGCCTAGTTATGAGGGGTGTTCACATACATGCCTGAATGCTGTACTGCAAGAGAGTCATGGCACATCATTCATTTTTTTTCCAGTTGATAGCTTTTTCCCTTTATGCCCTATTCAACCATTTTAATTTAGCACACTGTAGAACATTTGCTTTGGTGTAATTTTTTTCACCTACAAATTATAGCATTTTTGTTTGGTCCCATGTGCTTAATTTCAATCCACAAAAACTATTTATATTCTCTAGTGAGAAAATATGTATAGCAAGGGAAATACATTTTTCTCTATCATATCCTCCAGAGTGGTTTTAAACATGATTTTCTCAGGACTTGCTAGATAAATACTGTATTCTTAAATATTTAAGAATAATGAAGTGGGATTTTATATCAGTTAAAATTTTGTAAACCTTAATTTTAACAGTCAACCAGTATACATACATATTTATATATCCACTAGAGGCCCGGTGCACAAAATCCATGCACTCGGAGTGGGAGGGGGGGGTCCCTCAGTCTGGCCTATGGCCCTCTCACAATCTGGGAGCCCTCAGGGGATATCTGACTGATGGCTTAGGCCTGCTCCCTGTGGCAGTAGAACAGCCTTAGTGCTGCCCCAGAGGCAGGAGAGGCTCCCGCCACCACCGCTGAGCTCACCAGCCATGAGCTCAGCTTCTGACTGAGTAGCACTCCCCCTGTGGGAGCGCACTGACCACCAGGGGGCAGTTCCTGACTTAATCATCTGCCCCCTGGTGGTCAGTGCACATCATAGTGACCAGTCATTCCCCTGTTCAGTTGATTCACATATTAGCCTTTTATATATAGAATAAATAATTTTACTGTTCTTGTCAACTTCAAGTCTTTCTGAGAATCAGATTGTCTCACTGAATATAATTATGCAATCACTTCCTTCAGAATTATTTCAATACTTATTTTAGTGGATATTACACAAAATATTAAAACACCCATTTTTTTTTTCATTTCAAAAATGTGAAAATTGTGTGGCAAATATATAAATTCACACACGAAAAAGATTGGGTTCCTTTGAGATTAATATTTCCTTTGAAAATACTCCTTGTCTTAACTGTTATTGCTTAGTTAATTGGGTTGATGTGATGGTCTAACCTTTCAAAACAATTTCACCAAATTACTATCTGTAAGAGTCAGCAAAAATCATGAGAGCTGTTGTTTTCCTAGTAGAAGCTGTAAGTCACAGATTTTACTTCCCTCAGCAGCTTTCCTCACTCAACCCAGCTGACTTTCCAACTAGAAGGCTTAGTCTTACTCTAATGCTCAGAGTAATTTCTGCCATCCTTAGGGCTTCACATCTTCCAGATCACACCTCAATACTTCTTAGTGAATCTCTTTACATCCTAGATCATTTGACTTCTCCATTGAGATAAATTCTTGCCTGAGGCCCTGTTAGCATAAGGACAATCCCCTTAGGTCATTATTCTTTGCCCATATGGCTCCCAAATTCCTCTCATTAGATTCTCTGACTCAGTTCTTCAACTTAAAGATTGGTTTTTCAATAATTTAGTGCCCAAATTATAATATAATTTATATAATTTATATAATTCATACGATATATTACTCTGGCAAGCTTACCTTTCAGCCACTCTTCATCCAAGTGGGTATGCTTTTTTTTTCTTTGTCAAAGTCCTGACACCCAGCTCTCTTAATCACTATTTCCTTGAAGAAACATCACGACTAATTCATAAGTTTCATGTTATCATTAATTTGTGTATTAAACACACGTAACATTTCCACTGGTATGAATTTAAAGAACCCTGGCTAAGAATGAGTGAATGAGCTTGGTGCCCAGGCTTTTAAGATATTGTTTAAATTTTGCTTTTGTACTTACTAGTTCTGGTACTCAGCTGACATAATTTAAACTTTATAAGCTTTAATTTTCTCCTTTGAAAAAAAAATACATGTAAAGTACTTTGACTTCTGCTTCTAATGAAGAAGGAGTACTATCTATAAGACTTGCCGTCTACTGTAATGATTAGAAAACTGGACAAAACATATAAAACAACAATCATTAAAAAGCAAGAAAGTACATAACGCTTGAAAAAAGAGAAAGAGAGTATTACAGTACCTGGGTTTCTACCTGGAGACAGTTTTTGGATCATGGTGCACAGAGGAACAGTCCAAACAGAACATCAGAGTCTTTAAATTTGTATTTGAGGCGACAAAGATCTGAGTCTAGAGAGACCAAGGCAGCTAGAATTTGTGGGTGAGCTCACAGAAGCACGTAGCGGGAAATACACAGGGAAGGAGCTCCCGAGATCTGTATAGGTGTTTCCCTGAGAGTTTTGTTTGAATAGCAATTGAGAGAGAGAGAGAGACTTTCTTGTGCCATCAGCACTGTTTACGATAGGCTTGCTGAGAAAAAGATGAACTCTTCTTCCATTTAAATGAAGCATCATGTTCACTGGGAACTCTTATCATAGAAAGCAGTTATGATAGCAGAAGAGGGAGACAGGTCCTCTGCCAGGAGATAATATCCTGGATGTTCCCCGGGTGATGACCAGAGCTGCCAGGGATGCTGCTGCTTTTATCCTCTTTACTTGAGTGCCAAATGTGCCAGACCCAGTGCACAGAGTAAGAGCTTACTATCATAGCATGTCCTCCATGTACTGCTTCAGTTTAAACAGCAGCTTTTAGATTGTCATCTCAGCAAGGCACGAGCAATCATTACTAAAACAAATGCTTATATTGTGCTTTTACTAATGATCTTAAGATTTAGCAGGAAATACTAACTAGTACATCGGTACCACCTTGGAAGACTTATGCAGATACAGATATTAGCATATGTGTGAGATACTCATCTATACTCAGATCTTCTTTGCTGAGTGAATTACTTATTTTACTTCAAAAGTTTGGCACTAGTACTAATCCAATATAATAAAAGGGTAATATGCAAATTGACCCTAATAGCAGAACCACTGGGAATGACTGGTCACCGTGACACACCCTGACCACCAGGAGGCAGACGCTCAATGCAGGAGCTGCCCCCTGGTGGTCAGTGCACTCCCACAGGGGGAGCTCTGCTCAGCCACAAGCCAGACTGACAGCTGCCAGCACAGCAGTGGTGGCGGAGCCTCTCCTGTCTCCTCAGCAGTGCTAAGGATGTCCAACTGCAGCTTAGGCCTGCTCCCTGCTGGCAAGTGGATATCCTCTGAGGGCTCCTGGGCTGCCAGAGTGATTTCTGACTACTAGCTTAGGACCGATACTCAGGGAAGCTGGCCTAAGCCAGCAGGTGGACATCCCCTGAGGGGTCCCAGACTGCGAGAGGGCATAGGCCGAGCTGAAGGACCCCCCCAAGTGCACAAATTTTTGTGCACCAGGCCTCTAGTTATTATATAACTTCTTTGTCAACAATAATATATTCTTTTTATTTTGTTTTCTTTCAGAGTTTGAACCTGAAAAGACTGGAGGCAGTACCAGGAGGGAGAGAGGTAAGAAAGTTTAAGAGAGAGGGAGAGGGAGGAAGAGAAAATGGTTCCAATGTTGCAGTGATGTGGTTGGTGAAGGTGACATCATGATGATGCTGATGATGACAATGACAGTGACAATGATGATGATGACGATGGAGATGGGGATGTGGTGAGAAGAATGTTTGTCCATATATTCCATTTACTCTGGACAAACCACACTTTACACATAGTTATGAAACTGTGTTATTTGTGCTTGTTTCTCTGCAACTGAAAAAAATACTTTTTCTCTGGTTAGGCAGGCTCTTTCTGTTAAAATGGACTTTCTCAGCAGTTGGGCCTACTGGAGAGGGCAGAGGAAAACATTACATGCAACATTTAAAATTATTTACTGAGAAGTTAGCAAAATTCTGACACTAGAAACATTTTATGACGTAAAGGATTCTTTACTCTCCTACCCAAGACTATTGGTATATGGTGCTAGGCTGTTATGTGTTATTGATAGTATGAAGTTGCTTTGATAAGACTAGCAATTTTAAAACTGTAATTACTGTCTGTCCCAGATGCTTTAAACAGAAGGGTAACTTTTGATAATACCAAACATAAGACCATGTTGTAAACATGATCTATATTATCATTTTCTAATTCTAATATGCAGACAATCACGATAAAAGTTCTTTCCTTGCTAAGTGTATAAACTTACTTTACTCTGAGATTTCAGTTTTTCGAAGTGGGTTGGTGGTGGAATATTTAATTCAGCAAGTCAATATTTTCTTACAGTCCAAAAAAGGTAATTTTATTTTTTGGTGATATTTATATAACTTTTATTTTGTTTCGTTTTGTTTTGTTTTTGTGAGAAGGCAAATGTGAAGATGTTTTATCTTTCAAAATGAGAAAATATACCTCCCTGTCTATCCATGACTCTCTTTTTGTAAAAAAACAGTTTTCTTCTGTATTAAATAGGTAGTGTTTTCCTCTTCTTTCCTTGCTGTTATAACTTCCAGTTGCGTGCATTTTAATATTTGGCGTTTTAGTTCCTAGTAAACTTGTCATTTTGGGCCTCTTCCCACTTATTTACTATTTTCCATTCAGATGAATCTGTTCCTTTTAAGGAACATATAGTAGTTGGCTCACATTGGCAGAAGAGCTAAGGAAGATAAATCTTTAGATACTTTTCAGGTTGTAGGAGAGCGAGGTAATAAGAATGTGGTCATCAGTGCAGCAGCATAGGGGAAAATGTATGCTGTAAGGAAGACCTCAGAGCCACTTACAGTTCTGTGAGGGTACCTGCTTTGGCTCAGACATGACCAAAATGGATCCACTTAGAGGAAGAACTTAATTCATCACCTCCTAAGTGAAAGTTCACAGCCAAGCAGTCCTGCCGCAATTTATCTGTGCTGATTCAATGCCTTTCATGAAACTCAATTTAGAGATATCCAGCTCCTTGCTGCTGCATCCTAGTCCAGCAGTAACTGTGTGTCCAAAGAAGGAAAATGTTCATCGATATGTCTGTATACTAATAGAAGTATTCTTTATTTATTTTATTATGATTTTTTTCAATGTTTCTTGTTATTTTTAAAAACCTAATGACTGACTGGTTTTACTAGTATTTGAAAAGAGTGTTAAATTTTATTGCTAGTTTTTAAATTTCTTCTTATTTTATTTTTAATTACACTTTATGGGAAAGGGACATGCGATCATGTATTTTAATTTGTTTCAAAATATTTTTTCTTGAAACTATTTTATGGTTTGTATGAAGGTCAAATTTTTAATAAACCTACAATTTAATGTTTTCATCTACGTTGAAAGGACAGCCTTGATTTGGGTCTTCTCTTTGAGGTTAGTGGAGTAATTGTGAAGAAGGTAAGATCATCAGATCACTGATAGCCCAGTAATGTCTTTTCCACTTGATACCTTAAATTCAGGAATAAACAGCGAATGTCAACTACTGTATTAGAATTCAAAAAAGACACTTTGCCTCCTTTCTGGGCAACACTGGGTTACTCGGGCATATTTCTTTTCTACCTAACACTCACTTTAGATTTTTCTCATGATTATAAGCCCTAATCTGGTCTATGGTAGGAAATTTAGGAATGTATCAATCAACTGGGTGAAATATGTTGTAAAAACTGTTCTGCCAAATCTTAGTGGTATGTGATCTGGTAACAAATAGCCCAATTACCAGCTTAAGAGCCTCCTAATCTCTCTGATTTATAAGATGTGACATGTATCTTGATAATTTCTGTTTGCTGTGTTTCATTACATGCGTGCCTTACAAATAAGAATAATATATCTATGATTATGTTAAACTGAAATGTGAGGATTTAGAAACTCTCACATAAAACATTCTCTTGGAATTTCTCATCCAACTGCTACTATAATTGATGACGATTTAATGACAACCATTACATCTTAAGATTAATTAATTTGTCTTAGTGCAAATGACAGATATTCCCAACAGGTGTCGATGAATGTAATACTAAAGGCCTATTGCCAAATGTTTATGAGAAGGTTTAAGAAGTGTTACTTAGAGTTTTTTATTTACTTATTTGAAATAATGACAACAGTTAGAATTTGCATGGAAAATTGAAGCAGGCCATCATATGCTATTTAGCTAGGTCTTAAATACGATTAAAAAGCTAATTTCTGGTTAGGAAGGCCAGATTTGAACATTATGTGTTGTATCAAAGTATAAATTAAGATGTAAATAAATATGTTACTTTTCTGAAGGAAATGGATATGGGTAGCACTTAAATTGTTTGTATTGTGAAATATTTAAAAATATAACTGTGTTTTTAAAAGGCTACATTCATATTTTTGTATATTTATATATGCATATCATGTATATACTGATGGGGTCTAGCATAGTGGTTAATAATAAGGTTGTTTAAAATGGGAAATTAGTGGAATGCTGTGCAATATATGATTAACTACTATTTCTATCTGGTTATAAGCAAACTTTCTCCCTACAGTGAGATCTTGTAGCGCATAGAAAAACCTCAGTGAAAACTCATTGGCTCTGAGACATAGATAAATTATTATTTTGTTCTCATGGAATTTCTGTTTTTCCATATAGTGTTTTTATAATTAATTTTGATTAAAACCAAAATTACTATCAGTTTTATGAAAATATTTTATAGTTTATTTTTATTTTAAATAATATTATATTTTTCAAAGTACAGTTTTTGGTAATTTAATAAGATTCCTCTGTGTGTATATGGGTACGTGTGTGCATGTGTGTGTGTGTACACACTGATTTTTAATGGCTAATTATCTTTACTTTCACCCTTTCTCAATAATACTCAACCACCCATGTTCTGGATATTTTATATCAGTTTATGTACAAATGATGTGTGACTTTACATCATGGATGAAGAAGACTAATTGTTATTGTTGGGTACATAAATCAGTGTTAAAATTTAATTTCAGAAATTGTGCTGATTGTGGTAAGCTAATGCGAGAGACAATGGTTAATGGAACTTTTGGATTATGGCTGTGTCGTTGGAGGTTACATAGATGCCAGAATGATAAATGCAGTGGAAATATTGCAAGTGTGTAATGAGCAAGAATCACTTTTATGTAATTGTAAAGCTTAAATCTTCCACAGTTATAAACAAAATAAACAAAAATCATGTTGCCATTCTTCACCTGGAATTCTGAAGACAAGATTAATATTGATATATTTGAACATTTTAAATAAATAGTTTTATACTGTTATAGAATACTATGGATGTGCTTCTCAAACATCTGAAAGAAAATGAACACTTTAGATAATTTCTAGAAGCATTTTTTAGAAAGTTGATCAACAAATACTACAGATACATTCATCCACTTACTAGAAAAATTCCTTGTGATTTGGGAAATTTTGTGTTGTTTTTGTTTTTCACTATGCCAATGATATAAAAAAATCCCACTTTTAATGTGGCGATTGCAAGTACAAATAGATAAATTCTAATAGTCACAGTTTAAAAAGTGGACATTTCAAATTATTAAAATAGCTGATTTATGAGTGTGTCATCCTCAAGAAAATCATAAGAATGTCCTGCAATCTGTCTGTTTTGTAGTCCAGATGCTTCACTAACTCTCTCTGTTACATTGCAGTATCCTTAATCCTCCCTTTTCTTTGTCAAATACCATAAATAGGAAATTATAAATAATATGGACTTCTAATGCTTAAAGAAACATTAGAGTCATTTGACAAAAGTAGACTGAAAAGCAAATGTCTAGTTCAATGCTATTTTCCCAACTCTACTTTATAATTAAATGCATTAATCATTTAAATAATAATTCAAGATCTTTATGTAAAGTATCACTTAAGCTTATAATATTCTTAAAGAGAATAATTCTTTTATTCTGATATATAGTGAATTTTATTCTGATAAATAGTGGATTTTATGTCTTTGTTATGTGTCTAGTTAGATAGACTTTTTAATTGTTTATTCTTTGACAACTTATTTATCTATACTTTTTAAGTTGAAAAGTCATTTTTAAATTTGATCTCCAGAAGAGAGAAAATGCATAGAATGCTAAATGATATTTTTTATTTCAAAATAATTTGTCTTCCTGGAATATTAGCATAAACATATTTCTAGTGGAATAAAAAAATGCCATTGATTTCTCTCTCTATTTATAACTTAATTAGAATTATTGAACAGATTATTTTAGGTCCAGATTATTGCATGAGCTAAGAAACTCTTTATTACTTCTTCTAGGTCCAACAAACCACTGGAGATAATTACTTTTTGAAAAAAAACACACAAAACTTTGTGAGTTCTAAGAATAGAGTGAAAATTGAAGGAAGTATCTTGTTCTTGGAAATAGGAGTTAGCAAAGAATGTTGGTGTGCCATTGTTCTCTTAAAATCTTATATTTTACATAATTTTGAAATTATAGAAGATAACTATATTTCTTTTATAGCTTTGTGCATCAAATATAAATTTTTCACTAAGAAACATATGATTTTCATTTATCTTTAATAATTTTTCTGCAAACTTACTTCTGTTTTCATGTTTTACTTATTATTCAATATTCAGAACAGACTGAATGTTTCTACTTCTGTTCAAATTTAGCTATCTCATTTTTGTTTGCTGTGAAGTTTTGTAGAATAAAGATACTTTACAACCTCCATGCTAACACAGTTTCTTTTTGTTTTTGTTTTTGTTTTTTTTAGAAATATGTATTGGCTAACATTATATTCTTTTTTGAAATTCTTCTATTTGTCACTAGAATAATTCAATGGTTCTGTTCCTACACTTTTTCACTAAGGCACATTTGATTTACAGTTTGATTTTGAGATCAGGAGACCTTTTAAGGACTCAGTAAAAAATAAAATATCTATATTCCCCCTTCTTAGGATTGATAGCCAATAAAGAAAGCAAAAGACTGTTGTGCTTATGAATCAGTATTTAATTGAAAGAATTACACATTACAAGACCATAATAATTATTCCTGTTTCATAAAATTGTTGAGAGGATAAAATTAGTAAAACTCTTTGAGCAGTGCCTGCCACATAGTAAATACCCACTAAATGGCAGCAATTACCGTTCTGATTTTCATATCATCTGCTTTTCTTTTTATCTTTTCAAACTGTTAGAGATAGTTTGAGTGTCATGTTGTTGGGAGATTTTACGATCTAAACAGACTAGGTATCCAAGACCTTGCCTGATTCTAAATTGGTTCTGAGGTGACAAATTTCAAATAGGACAATAAAATCTATTTAAAATCCATCATTGAATCTCAAAATTCCTTAATTCCACATTTCATGTTACAGATGAACTTTTTTAAAAAAAATTACTTCTTTTACTTTTAGTTTTGTTTACAGAGAGCTATGCCTAAGGCCTGTAGGTGTTAAAGCTATTTTTCTCATTTTTTACATGTTCTGGGAGATCTTCAAATTAGATTTTGAATATCTCTTCTATGCTTTTAGACTATTAGCATATCAAGTGACTATCCAAAAGAAACCAATTGATTAAGCAGGAGTAAGAGTATTAGAGGTGCTTTAATAAGAAAGAATACATTCTTAATAGTATCTCAAATGAGGGAGAAAATCCAATTGAAGTGCACACCATTTAATTTTTTTCTTTGTTTTGGAAATGTTTGATTGATTATGAAGATTAAATATTTATAGAGTATGTACATAGGGACAGAACAATAATTCCAAAGAGAAGCAGGAAAAAGAGAGAGGAAATAAAAGAAGTAACAGGGATCCAGCTTACAGCATGTATGAAATCATCTCTGGGGAGGATAAAAGAAGTGTTAGATATAGGAAATACATTATACTCACACATACACAGAGCCACACAAAAGAATCTTCTAATCTAATAAAAGAGTAATATGCAAATTAACCATCACTTCAAGACACCTAAGCCATGCCCATCAGACAAGCCACACCCACCAGCTAATCAGAGTAGCTGTATGCAAATTAACTCAGCCAAGATGGCGGCCTGAAGTTGTGGAGCTAGAGCAAACAGGAGGCTTCTGTTGCACCAGCCATGAAGTTGAAACTGCCTGCCTAGGCCAGCCAGGCCTCTGCTCAAGACAATAATGTTTCAATTATAGAAGCCATGAAGCTGAAGCAAACAGGAGGCTTCATTGCCTGCCTAGGCCTGGGCTCAAGGCAACAAAGCTTCAATTATAGAAGATAAATAAACCCCAGAACCTGATTCCAGCCAGCCTCGCTGGGACATTAAGTCAATGAGGAGCTGTGGGCAGCCTGAAAATGGCCCGCAGCCCCTCACCCAGGCTGGCCACATGCCATGGGGTGATGGTCCCCACTGGGGGGCTTGGCTAGCCTGCAAACAGTCATCAGCCCCATCTCCCAGGCTAGCCAGGCACGCCAGCAGGTGGACATCCCCCGAGGGGTCCCAGACTGTGAGAGGGCACAGGCCGGGCTGAGGGACCCCCCTGAATGCACAAATTTTTGTGCACCGGGCCCCTAGTTTTTACAATAAACTTAGAAAATAATTTTAAACCTTGTGAATCCATGAACCAACAATTCAACAGTCATGCTCATGACAAAGTTCCCCAAAATGAACTCTACAGTTTTAGATTGTACTGGGTGGAATTATGCCAGTTAGAGACATAGACACAGGCATTAAAATGTAAATTGGATAAAGAAGATGTGGAATACTATTCAGCCATTAGAAAAGATGCAATTCTACCATTTGCAAAAGCATGAATGGACCTTGAGAATATTATACTAAACAAAATATGTCATTCAGAAAAATAAGCACCATATGATTTTAGTCACATGTGTGACATAGAACTAAAATTCATAGACCCAGACAATAGTATGGTGCTTACCAGGGAAAAAGGAATGCGGGGATAGTTAAGGGTACAGGTGACCAAATAGATGGTGATGGAAGATGAGTTGACTTTGGATGGTGGGCACAAAATGCAATACACAAATCATGTATCATAGAAATGTGTGCTTGAAGCCTATAGGATCTTATTAATCAATGTCACTCCAATATATTAATAAAAATAAATAAATAAAAATAAAAAAGACAAAGAATATAAAGTAATGTGGACCTAGAAGATCAAATAGATTAAGAAGACCATGATAAAATTTTGTTTGGGTGGCCTCCTATTTAATAGCCTTGACAATAGCCTGGTGATGGCTAAGGGACGGAGAAATAGAGGTAGGTAGAGGTGGGGGGGGTGTTAAGGGGATCACCTACAATTACGTTATCATTAAAAATTTTAATTAAAAAAGAACCTAGCTTAAGATCAGGTAGGGGGCCTGACAACCCCCTAACTCCAAGCAAAATGAAACTAAGTAGAATAAACAAAAACAAGGTTGAGGAGAGTCCTTGGAAAGGTTTTCAAAGATGATTTGAGGTAGAGTTTGTCTAAAGGAATCAGGCTGAAGAAAACTTGTGAACTCATGAGTGTTTGAAGTTAGACCTCTTCTTATTGTCTCACGATGGGGAATCATGAAAACAGACCAACAGTAATGTTGCAAAGAATAGAACAGGTGTTTTTTTCACCTAGGGTAAGTGTTTTAAAATTTGATTAGAATTAATAAAAAAGCATTCTCATTCCCAGGAGGCAGAAACTCTGATTTGGGAGATTAACAAAAAGAACTCCAAGTTTAGACCCAATGCGGGGCTTACCTGTTGCTGTGTGAGAGACTCCTGAATGGGAGACTTCCTTACTCTCAGAAGGGCTTATTTCAAGAAGAATGGCCTAAGTCACTTTGCATAGGGGTTTTGATGGAACCTAGTATATCCATAATTTTTTACTATTGACCTCACAAAAGACCACAAAGAAGGAAACCTACGGATCAAGCAAAACTAAGTTTGTTAAACCTACTGGAATACCAAAAAAAATAAAATAAAAAATAAAAAATTCCACAAGCAAACACTGCATTGCCAAAGTTTTAGTAGGTCTCAACATTGGGATGTTAGGGGAGAATATTTAAAGGATGCTAAGGTCCAGGCAGGATGAATTAAAGACAAGTCTTGTAAGGGAGGTAATAGGTAGAGATTAGGCAGTTTATGACACTACAGCTTTTCAGTGATATGCACAACTAGTAAAATGAGTGAAGATTCTGAATTATAAATTATGAAACACAACATCTCTTCCTAGTTATGATTTTTTCCCAAAAAATTTTTATATAAGATTTTTAATTTTAAAGTGGATTTTACAAAGAGATAGGGACTAAAAAGGATTAAAATAGAAGGAGTTAGACTTTCTAATCAACATAAATTTAGACATTGGTTTTCATAAGGAACATATAATATTGTTTTTAGAATCAATTAGCCTTCAAAGATGCATTCTTTTGAAAAAGGAAAAATTATGATTTTTATTCCATGGTCTCATATCTTTATATGAAAGCTTATAGGGTTTGGGATTTTTTTTGGCATTGTTGTTTTATTTGTGTATGCAACTAAAAGGGCAATAATTTCTTGCCCTTTACCTATGACAATAAATATTAAAAAATACTACTTCAGTTGGTTGAATTGATTCAGCCTGTTTTCATCAGAGAAGTATCTACATGATAAAAGTGAAATATGCAAATTAACTATCCCTCTGTTACGTTCAAACCACGCCCACAAGCAATGCCCACCAGCTAATCAGGAGCGAGTATACAAATTACCCCAACTAAGATGGTGGTGGCCATGGACCTGGAGTGAGCAGGAGGCTTGGGTTGCCCCTGGCCATGGAGGAAGCCAAGCTTTCCTCCCGCTCTGGGCAGCCTTGGGCTCCACTGAAGGCTACAAAGTTTCAATTATAGAAGGTAAATAAATCCCAGAAAAAAAAAAGAAAAATGGAGAGGCTGGGAGCTTGGGTCACTGGGAAGGCATGGCCAGTCTGAAAATGACCATCAGCCCCTCAACCAGGCTGGCAAGGCACCCCAGAAGGACTCCCCCACCCTGAAGGGGCTGTGGGCAGCCTGAAAATGGCCCTCAGCCCCTCACCCAGGCTGGCCAGGCACCCCAATAGGGACCTCCACTCTGAAGAGGGTGTGGCCAGCCTGAAAACAGCTCTCAGCCCACTCAGGCTGGCCACACCCCCATGGGGTGAGGGTCCCCATTGGGGGGCATGGCCAGCCTGCAAACAGCCATCAGTCCCTCACCCAGTCTGACCAGATACCCCAGTGGAGATCCCCACCCTGAAGGGGTGTGGCCAGCCTGAAATTAGCCCTTGCCCCTCACCCAGGCACCCCAGCGGGACCCCCACCTTGATCCAGTACACCCTTCAGGAAAATCCAGCTGGCTCCCACCCATGCACCAGGCCTCTATCCTATATAATTAAAAAGTAATATGCAAATTGACCTTAAGCAGAACCACTGGGAATGACTGGTCACTATGACACACACTGACCACCAGGGGGCAGATGCTCAATGCAGGAGATGCCCCCTGGTGGTCAGTGCACTCCCACAGGGGGAGCTCTGCTCAGCTACAAGCCAGGCTGTTGGCTGCCAGCTCAGCGGTGGTGGTGGGAGCCTCTCCCGCCTCCTCAGCAACGCTAAACATGTCCGACTTCAGCTTAGGCCTGCTCCCCGCTGGCAAGTGGACATCCCCCAAGGGCTTCTGGGGGCTAGAAATTTATTGATCCCTGTTCTGGAGCTAGAAGTTCACAATCAGCAAGTTTGGTTTCTTCTGAGGCTTCTCTCCTTGACTTGCAAACAGCCACCTTCTTGCTGTGAACTCACATGGTGTCTCCTTTGGTTACTCACATCCTAGTGCCTGTCTGTCAGATATCCTTTTATAAGGAGACCAGTCAGATTGGTTTAGGCCCACCTCAGTGGCCTCATTTTACCTTGATCACCTCTTTAACTGCCCTATCTCCAAGTACAGCCAATTCTGAAGTACTGGGGGTTAGGATTTCAACATATGAATTTTGGGGAGACACAACTCAACCCATCACAGACATTAGAGATAATATAATCCATTTTCCTCAAAAAAGAAGCTTTCTCTTTGCCCTCAAATATTTACTCAGTTGCATCTTGTTCTCTTCAATAACTTTGAAATTTACTTACATTTACATTCTAATATTTAATAGTAAATAAAATATTAAAATAACACATGTAAATATTTCCTTATCTGCAATTCTATTATCTCAAACACTCTGAAAACAGATTTTCTTCCCTCCTCAAAGGGAGGCACAGACTCATTTGGTAGCCCATACCTGAGTTGAACTAATATAAACCTAATTATAGTCTTTCTTTTCCCAACTTAGCATGAAAATATCTGCTATGGAAATAACAATGTGTTTGTACAGGCTGCCATTCCATATTCTGAGTATATTAAAGAGATAAGTTATATGTTATATAGTAGAAGCCCAGTGCACAATTTCATGAATCAATGGGGTCCCTTCGCCTGGCCTGCAGGATTGGGCTGAAAACAACTCTCTGACATCCCCCAAAGGGCCCTGGATTGTGAGAGGGCACAGGCCAGGCGAAGGGACCCCACCAGTGCATGATCGGGGCCAGGGAGGGGCACGAGAGGTTGGCCAGCCGGGGAAGGACTGTGGGAGGGCTCCAAGGTGTGTCTGGACTGTCTTGCTTGGTCCCAATTGTCCAGACCTCAGCAGCAAGCTAACCTACAGGTCGGAGCATCTGCCCCCTGGTGGTCAGTGCACATCATAGTGAGTGATTGAGTGGCCTTAAAGGAAAATAAAGGTCCTATTTCTTTACCACAAAAAAATTGAATTAACACTTGGTGAGTGCTTATCATTGTAAGCACTGTATTCATATTCACTCATTTAAGTCTCACAACAAACTTTTGACTTGGACTATGTGTTCACCACCCAAGTCAAATCTCCTTTCATTACCTTTTATCCTCTCTAACCTCTTCTCTTTCTCCCCAGTACGTTTTCCCTGTGGCAGTCACTATACTGTCATTGGTCTATTAGTTGTTTTTTGCTTAATCCCTTCACCTTTCTCACCAGCCTCCCAACTCCCTCCCCTCTGATACCTATCAGTCTGCTCTCTGTATCTATGAGTTAATCCTCTTAATTAGGTCCTGGTCACCATTGCATAGTTAACTTCTCTACAGCCCCTCTCCTCTAATCTATTACAGCTGGAGGGGTGTGTGTCTTATCTTTCTGTGATTAAATATAACATACTATAAAGGGAGAAAAATGTCAGCAATACAGAAAATTAAAATAGGTCTCTATGCAGATATCACTGATCTGGATGTTTATCTGATCTGTTGTATTTCTTAAACCAAATCATTGTCAAATATGTGAATCCTTACATATAACATGGTCTTATTTCTTTTTTGTAAATAAGAGAAAAGGAATCAGACAGTATTCTGCATAGGAAAATTCACAATATACTTCTTGCTTTCCTTCCCATTTTTACATAGCATCAAGGGTAGACAATAACAAATAGGGCTCAGAGGAATATCCTTAACACAGTTGGGATAAAATATCAGGCCTCTTTGAATTTGTATTCTAATTTGCAAGTACTTTAAAAGTGCTAGATTCAAAATGAATTCAAAATTTAAATTAATGCTATTTAGCAATTTTAACTCATCTGCCTAGTTAAAATTGATACAATTGTCAAACCAAATCTTGAGTGTTGTTAAAAAATTAAACTGTGGATTTACTTAGTATTCTAGAAGTCTAGGATTTTAGAAATTAAGCAAACGCACTTATTAAAAAAGTGAGGTCAATTTGAAAATGTTGTGCATGTTGTAGACTAGTATGACCTGTTGGTTACTTTTTACAAAAAATGGAGAAATAGTTCATCTCTTTCTTGCTTCCAGTTATAGTCTATAAAGATGTTGTTGATTTCTCCTCTAACAAGTTACATTTAATAATGCATTAGCTCTAGCTTACTTCTGTAAGTAAAGGTTGCAAAGAATATTGAAAATAAGTAGTACCAAGTACAGAAATGTCAAAAAAAAAAAAAAAAAAGACAGAGGTCAACAGCATTAGGGTAAACAAATAATATCAAATAATATTTTAGTTTTATCTTGAAAAATTTATTACTAATCTTAGTGAATGTCTTTTGATGGAATAAGAGGTGATAGCTATGTTGAAAATAGTTCAAGAGTTGGCAACAAGGAAATGAATGTGATAAGCATATTTAAGAAACCAGTGAATGAAAGGAACTTAAAAGAACGATGAGGCGCTGCCGGGAGAAACGTAGTAATTTCAGTATTCATTCATATAGAATTCATGCGATGTGAGGTCAGAGAAAACTGTAAATGATATAGGTGTTAAGGGAGCCAATGACTTCAATAAGACCATAAAATTAGTTATAAGAACTTCATATATGTGTTGCAGACAAAGATATCTGTGGTATAAAAATTCATTATGTTTTTCCTAAATGAGAAATGACTTTAAATTAAGAAGTAGTGTAAGGTAGTAAGCTTGTTAGATGGCATGTATTTTGGAGCTTTTAATACCAATTCTCTGCCCTTTACTCAGTGATGTGATATTGAGCAAGTTGCATAGCCTCTCTGTAGCTCAGATTCTTACCTCATGGGCTTTTTAGGAATAGAGAAAATGAGATTTTACATATGAAAAGCATCTCAATGTCTGATGCCAATAAAAATAACCAATATGGAAGTTTTTTAAAAATATCTTAGTTTATTTTTAATTTTTATTAATTTTATTAGGAGACATTGGCTAATAACATTATTTAAATTCCAGATGTACACTATTATACATAGAAATTTAAATAATGTTACATTGTGTGCTTGCCATCCAAAGTAGTTTCTTCTGTTACCATATAATTGACCCCTTTTACTACCTCCTTTTACCATTTTTAACTGGATTGTTTGTAGTGGTGTTATTGAGTTGTAAGAGTTCTTCATAGATATAGTGAATATATGATTTATAAGTATTTTTTTCCCATTCTGTCAGTTGTCTTTTCACTTTCTTGGTAATGTTTTTATTTAATTTTTAAATAGAATTGATATATGATATTCAGGTGTACAATATAGTGATTAGACATGTATGTAACTATAAAGTACCCACCTTGATAAGTCTAGTACCCATCTGACACCATATATAGTTATTACATACTTTTTACTATATCCCTTATGCTGTACTTTATATACCCATTTTTATAAATGTTTTTAAAAATAATTTTATTGATTTTTTACAGAGAGGAAGGGAGAAGCATAGAGAATTAGAAACATCAATGAGAGAGAAACATCGATCAGCTGCCTTGTGCACACCCCCTACTGGGGATGTGCCTGCAAACAAGGTACATGCCCTTGACCGGAATCGAACCTGGGTCCATTCAGTCTGCAGGCTGATGCTCTATCCACTGAGCCAAACCAGCTAGGGCTATAAATGTTCTTATAAATGGAAATTTGTATACTCAATCTCTCCTCCTTTTTTCACCCATCTTTCAAATGATCCTCCCATCAACATGTTCTCTGATGAGTTTGTTTCTGCTTTATTTGTTAATTATTTATTTATTTATTTTTTTAAGATTCCACATACAATTGAAATCTTATGGTGTTTGTCTTTGGCTATTTCACTTAGCACAATACCTTCTAAGTGCATTTATGTTGTTCCAGATAGCAAGGTTTCAATTGTTTTCATGGCTGAGTAATATATCATTGCATATGTGTACAACCTCTTCTTTATCCAATCAATTATCTATCAATGGATACTTATATTGCTTTCATATTTTGGCTATTATAAATAAACATAGTGGTGCATATGTCTTTTCAAATTAGTGTTTTGAATTTATTTTTCAGGAAATTATCCAAAAGTAGAATTGTTGATTCATATAGTATAGTTTCATTTTTAATCATTTTATGAACCTCCTTACTGTTTTCCAGAGTGGCTATACCAATTTACAATCCTACCAATAGTGCATAAAGGCTCCCTTTTTTCCACATACTTGCTAACACTTGTTGTTTATTGCCCAATATTGATGTTTTTATTTTTTTAATTTTTAACATATTTTTATTGATTTCAGAGAGGAAGGGAAAGGGTGAGATAGAAACATCAATGATGAGAGAGAATCATTAATTGGCTGCCTCCTGCATGCCCCTCATTAGGGGTCAAGCCCTTAACCTGCTCATGTACCCTGACTAGGAAACGAGCTGTGACCTTCTTGTTCATAGGCTGATACTCAACCACTGAGCAACACTGGCTGGGCCAATATGGACATTTTTAATGCTGTTATTATCTGCATATATAAAAGGCTAATATGCAAAGTGTCCCCTTGGGAGTTTGACCAGGAGAGCGGGAGTTCGATTGCTTGCTATGATGTGCACTGACCAATAGGGGGTAGTGCAGAAGAAGGCCCCGGCTGGCAATCAGAAGGCCCCAATTGACCCTGAAAGCCAGCCAGGCAGAGGGACCATACCTGTGCAAGAATTCTGTGCACCATGCCTCTAGTTTATTATAATTACTGTGACCTTACATTAATAAAAGACAGTAGACTATCTCCTCTTTGAGTATAAACCCACTTACTCAGCACCATATCTCAAACTAAATGTTTCCAATTCAAGAAAAAAATTCCCCAGGAATCCTCAATGTAAAAATAGTGCTTGATGCATAGTTCTACTATGTTATTATGTTTATCACTTTATACTGTGAGTCCTTTTATGTGTTTCTCACCCACCTGTCACATAGACTGAGTTCCAAGAGAGCACAGTCTCATTCAGTAAGTGCCCGTGAAACCTTGTACAGTTCCTGTATAGTAAGCAGCAAGTAAATAATAAATGTTTGTTGAGTTAAACCTTATTCCTTTTTAGGATCAGTAGAATTAGGTTTAGAACATCTGTGCTAGTTCTTTTCTTTTAGAAGATATATTTTTGTTGATTTTAGAGAGAGAGGAAGGGATAGGAGAGTGAGATAGAAGCATCAAAGGGAGAAAAACATCAACATTGATTGGTGGACTCCTGCATGTTCCTTGCTGGGGATGGAGCCTGCAACCCAGGCATATGCCCTGACCTGGAATCAAACCAGTGACCTCATGGTGCATGGGTCAATGTTCAACCCCTGAGCCACAGTGGCCAGGCTAGATTTTTTCTATATAGATAATTCATTCCTTTTGTCTTTTTTGTATTTAATAAATATAGTTTGGTTTTGTTTATAATTAAATGTTGAAATAAAGTAAATAAGTATATTAATTGTATTTATTTCCAGTATAACTTACTTAAAGAGATAGTTGCTAATAATGGGTAATCACATTTTAGTTGAATTTGAGGGATAAAAATTTGAAATAGTGAGAAATGTAAATATTTATAAAGCCTCAGTTGTGGAAAAAATGTAATGTAGTTGATTTTTTAAAAATTTACCAAGTTTTATAATTTCAAAGCTGGTGATCCAAGTGAATTTTAAAGTGTGGTTATGGACTTTTATGGTGGGGCTTATTCACTGGTTAAATTGCCCATTATCCTTCATCAAGATTAAATTATGCAAGGTCTTCAGGACTCATGGGCATCTAAAATGACCCTCCTGAACTGCAATTTTCTTATGAACAAATAACGCTGATTCAGGTGAAGAGCAGATAAACTGATTGCCCATAGTTAACCTGTGCACGTAAATGCAGCTGTAGACTTTGAAATGACATAGTTAAGAGATGTTTAAACTGATCTGTGATGATTAGAGATAGATTAAAATGACACATAAAGTTCATTAGAATTAGCATGTAGGAAATGGTCGTGAAGCAATAAAATTATGGACAAAACAGGTATTTTTTCCCTAATTTCCACTAATAAGATACAAGCTGAAAAATAAGGGAAGAATTTTAATTTTAATAATAAGATGAAGATAATATTTATTTTAGGAGGCCATATTGTGGACTTTTAACTGACAAAATAGCAGGAATAACTCTTCTTTTTCAACCTGCCAGTTTTGCCCGTGTGAGTTAATGTCCTAACTTTGTGAGGTAGTCTGTAATAGAAAAACATTAAACCGACTGGGCCCTTTTCCCAGAAAATCACTGAAGCAAGAAATTCATGCATCAGGAGAAAAGAAAAGAGAAAGTGAGAAAGAAAGAAGGCACTAAAATAAAATTTTAAAAAAAGGAAGAAATCTAGATGGCCAAATTTAATGGGATAAGTAGAAAAGCTGGGTGTTTTATAGGCAGTCAAATGAAACTGCCCTTCCAACTTGGGAAGGACTACACTCAAAGCATAAACCAGGGTTTGTGGTTATAAGAGGGAAATTGAAGTACACCTTATTATATGAAACTGCATGGAAATAATTGTATAGCTTTGTTTTTTTCATCCTAAATGTTTTTTAAAAGATATATTGTGGGTATATCTGAGGTATTCCTATCATCCACCTATTTTTTAAAGCCATTTTGTAGTTCAGCATGTGCCTATAATTTACTAAGGGACAGTTCTGAACAAGTTAAGGGTGAGTCCAGTTCTTTTTTTTATTTTTAAATATATATATATATATATATATATATATATATAATTTTAAAAACATCGATGAGAGAGAAACATTGATCAGCTGCCTCCTGCACACCCCCCACTGGGGATGTGCCCGCAACCAAGTACATGCCCTTGACCGTAATCAAACCTGGGACGCTTCAGTCCACAGACTAATGCTCTATCCACTGAGCCAGACTTGTTAGGGCAGTGAGTCCAGTTCTTAATTGGGGTCTCATTCAATTACAGTGTTTCCTAAGACCCTGACCCATTGAGTCCCCCCCCCCCTTTGTCCTGGGTACCCTCATCCTCTTGGGTGGCTGTAACTGACTACATGCTGCTGGTTCCCGAGACCGTTGTGTCTATTCACTTATCAGACACTGCTCCTTAAATATTCTTTACCTTTTAAACGTATGTCCAAAGACAATGAATTTATTATCATTATCTTTGTTTCCCCTTCGCCCATAAACCAGTTCCTTCTGCTCTTTTTTATTTAATTTCATTTAATGACATGACTTCTTATGAGTCATTCATTCCAGAAAACATACAATTGACATTTCCTGTTTCTCCCTCATGTTCCACATCCTCAAGGTCATTCCACAGTCTCCACTCTACTTCAGATTTATCTCTCCATCACATTTCTCCTGTCTATCCTATTTCCAATGAGTACATTTGGATGTTCATCACCTCTCAAGAGAGCTATTATAATGACCTCTTAACTGGTTCTCCAGCTTCTTCGTTCTGTCCTCCACACTGTTAACTGAATATAACTATGAGAATTCCTCTATAAAACATGTTACTATCTTACTGTGGCACAAAGATAGGGGCTAACCTTCTGAGCACATTAACCAAGACTTGAGCAAATACGTCTTAAATCACTGTCTTAGAAATATCCAAGTTTCCTCATTTTTTTCTTCAGTGAAACTATAATGAGGGAACTTTATTTCTAACACCCAGTACAAAAGGCATTTTCTTTAGGGTGAACTCTCTTTTTTGTCACATATTTGGAATTTTTCTTACTACTATTGTAGCAATAATTATATTTTTATAGTAAATGGCCAATATGACTCAGGTCTGCTAAATGTAGAGCTTCTCTAGCATAGATTTTGCCTTTTACATCTTTGCAATCTTCAGAATTTGATTCAAGTGTGTAGAACACAAGAGCTACTCAAAAACCATTTGCTGATACAATGAATGCAGGATGTTTTGGGAGGTTTTGTGTTAAAAAGATGGCCTTCTTGAGTTTTGAAGGAATTACCACTAGATGTCACTACCACATTTCCAATAGCCGTTTAGGAGTCAAAAACTAATCTTTACTGAGTACCTACTATGTGCCAGTATCTTTTTAATAATTCTGCAAAATAGGTATTATTATCACAAGTCTACCTTGAAGACATATGCTTAGACTGATGAATAGGTCACACAGCTAGAATGATATAGAGGTGAGATTTAAGTTTACATGGGCTTGCTATCAAACCTGTAGTTTTCCCACAGTGGCAGCTACATTCTATTTCTTTTCTTATGATGAACCTCTGGAATCTAAATTATAAGTGCTAAATGCTATCTTTTTAAAACAAATTAAATCTTTATTGACAGAATATGCTATCATTGGGCTAGACTTTTGGAGTTAAAAGTGACTTTGTTTCTCTATTACACTTTTCCTAAATATAAAACAAACTACCATTCAGTAAAATCTTTTTAATTAAACATAAGAATATGGGTTTTGAACAGTAGTAGTTTGATTTATAATAATGTACTAGTATTTATTTCAGTTGACATTTGGGAATTAATGTCTACTGTTTATGGTGATACATTTAGTAATTTGGACTGCACACATTAATAACATATAATCCTTCAGCCTGGCCTGTGCCCTCTTGCAATCTGGGACCCCTCAGGGGATGTCCACCTGCTGGCATGCCTGGCCAGCCTGGGTGAAGGGATGATGGCTGTTTATAGGCTGGCCAAGTCTCCCAGTGTGGACTTTCACCCCATGAGGGTGTGGCCACCCTGAGTGAGGGGTTGTTGAGGGCTGTTTTCAGGATGGCCAGAGTCCCTTTAGGGTGGGGTCCCTACTGGGGTGACTGGCCAGCCTGGGTGAGGGGCTGAAGGCCTTTTTCAGGCTTCCCACAGTCTCTTCAGGGTTCGGGTCCCCACTGGGGTGTCTGGCCAGCCTGGATGAGGGGCTGAGGGCTGTTTGCAGCTCCCATTGACCCAACATTCCAGTGAGGCTGGCTGGAAGCAGGTTTCTGGGTTTTATTTATCTTTTATAATTGAAACTTTGTTACCTTGAGTGGAGGCCACAGCCAGCCTAGGCAGGCAGTTTCCTCCATCGCTGGTATAATTGAAGCCTCCTGTTTGCTCTAGCTCTGTGGCTGCCAGCCACCATCTTGGCTGGGTTAATTTGCACATCGTCACTCTGATTGGCTGGTGGGCATGGCTTGGCTGGTGGGCGTGGCTTAGGTGTAACAGAGTGAGGGTTAATTTACATATTACTCTTTTATTAGATTATATATATATATATATATATATATATATATATATATTTCAGAGAGGAAGGGAGAGGGAGAGAGAGATAGAACCATTAACGATGAGAGAGAATCATTTATTGGCTGCCTCTTACACATCTCTTTTTGGGGATGGAGCCTGCAACCTGGGCATGCACCCTTGACCAGAGTCAAACCTGAGACCCTTCAGTCCACAAGCAGGCGCTCTATCCAAACCAGCCAGGGCACCTTATATTTTTAGATACAACTCTGTCTTTAGAGTCCCAAGTAAGATCCAGAGATTGATGAAATATGCACAGGTATGGGCAAAAGTATGTTTACCGTTGTCCATATGGAAAAAGACATGCAGATTATGATTATTGCAATAGCTTTATTAACTCAAAGGAATGTCACAATGGCACAGTAAATCTACTTGTGCCCACTCCAGTATTTGTGGGAGTTCCAGTCAGAGAACCGTGATAAGGAAGCACACTGAGCTGCTTACATCGGGAGGCATGCACTTGAGTGATCCCATGGTCATGTTTTACCTCCCTGGGCAGAATGTGGCTCCAAAGCACATCCATTATACAAATGACGGAAAATGAAAGGGAGGGAGGGGGCTCATGAATCTACATAAAGTTTATAGCTTCTCTTTGGGTTAGTTGTGATTTCAATACCATATCAGAGTACCTACGCTTTCTTCAAACTTAGTGGTGGTGTTTAGTATTTTGCTTTTGCTACTGTTCATTATGTAAAGAAGTTAAATCTCATCAACTAATTGAAAATGGTACATTTACATACAACATGATAATGTTCTCTCCTGCTTTTTAAAGAGAAGGAATGAATGTAGTCATGGAATCAGACTGTCTGCCTCTCAATATTTCACATGTGGAATATAAAATTTAATTATGTGATTTAAAAATTAGAAATATAAAGAGATGATATATACTCAGTTTATTTCCAAAATTAGAAATAATTTCAATCCCCTCTATTAAAATGCATAAAGAAAAGCTTAATGTAAAGTGAACAATAAATTATTTCTGCAAAAGGACATAGCTCTTTAGAAATAAGCAAAAATACCCCTCAACTGTCATCAGTATTTTCATTAAATTAAGAGTTTTAAATTATCTGAAGTCATTAACAACATGTTTCTTAAATAAAATGTCCCCAGTGTTTACTCCTTTCTTGTAGAATACAATATCAATTTATACTTTTAAAACACGGATAACCCTAGACAAATGCTCTTGTACATATGCCTTCCACCTGTAACTTCTTACTTTTGCCTGGCACAGGGTACATCCTCAAAAAATTATTTATGGGGATGTTGAATGCATGAATCAAGAACATTAGAGGAAGATTTGAGGCTTGCTTAGCAGTTTCCTTCTGCTCCCCCGCACATCCCTGGCATTTTGCCCTGAGAAAACACAGTGGAAGCTCCAGGAAGCTGTAGTGCATAAGTTACACTCCCTGATTGAGTATAAGTTGGCAGGGCAGCTTGGCAATAAGAGAACATGTCCCATGGACCCAGGAACACATCCCGGCTAAGTCACTTGCTAGCTCTTTTAATAACAGCAACAAAGCCTAAGAAACTGTGCTTCAGTTTTCTCACCTTGGATATGGAGGATAATGGTACCTACCTCATAGGGTTATTGTGAAGAGCATGTGGTCTTGAATTTGTAAGGACACTAAAATAATATTTAGCTTTTTATAAATGCTTTGGAGGTTTCTGTTGTTGCTATTGCTGCTGATGTTTTATTATTGTTGAAGAAGACTGAAATTTTTGAAAGTTAGAAACAAACTATCAAATAGGTTTCCTGGTTTTCTCATGTGACAGTCAAAACACAGGGTTCCATTTTATTTCAATTTGTATAAAATATTAGATTTTCTCAGTGGAAATTTTGAGAAGGCATTCTTGTTTTTTCATTTGTTTGTTTTGTCTTAATAATTCTAAAGAAAAAAAGAGTTGAAAATGATTTTACTTTAAACATAAGTGATAATTAGATTAGCAAATTTTAATAGTTCATTATATTTATTTAGCTATTTTAATAAAATCAACTTTTTATATTTGTTTGTTTTAAAGAAAAATATGAGTACAAAGTCTGTCTGTGAGTTTGTCAGTGAATCCTACCTAAAATAAATGGTGACAGAAGGAGAACAGACTGTAAGTGGTGAACACATAATACAATATACAGATGATGTATTAGAGAATTATACACTTGAAACCTATATAATTTTATTAACCAATGTAACCCGAATAAATTAAATAAAATATTAAAATAAAAAGAAACCTTCTGCATTCAGATCATGAGCCATAAAAAGGCACTACCTGATGGCAGAATGTCCTAATTGCATGTAAAAAGGTTTTAGTACTAGGCGGACAGATTGACACAATAAGGTAACATTCATTACTGCAACATACATTTATTTATATAAATTTTGGTTCCATATAAATGAGTCTTGACCCTTAGCAGGACTAGGAAAACAATTGAAAGTTGTGAATATTGTCATTGAATGTGAAAGCTTTCAGAGGCTTCATAGTGTGATGCCTAAACCGGTTAGCCTGGGTTCAAATCCATACGTAACCTCTTTTTACATATTACTAAGATTCTTAAAATAGTACCTGATACAGAGTAAGTGTAATGTACCCTGTTTCCCTGAAAGTAAGACATCCCCCGAAAATAAGACCTCCCCAAAATAAGACCTCTCTGATAATAAGGGATCCCCCGAACATGAGGCCTCCCCAATAATAAGCCCCCTCAAACATGAGGCCTCCCCGATAATAAGCCCCCCCCCCGAAGCTACCGTAACTCTGGACTCTGGGCCATAGAGGCGAGCGCCTCCGCGCAGCTCACTGTTGGCTGCAGCGTAGCCAGAGCAGACAGGAAGTGCGAAGTCTCTTTTAATCAGAGAGCCCGTTCTGCCGCCAGGACAAGCTGCCGCCTGCTGTCGCTCTGACGGAGTTGGGCTGACTCACAATTACATAGTGAGTCGAGCAGGGCAGGAGTCGGGAACATTGTGTGGACACACAGGTAATAAATTTCCTTTTTTTGTTGTTCAACAATAAATGTGTACCGTATTCTTCTTCATGGAAAAATAAGACATCCCCTGAAAATAAGACCTAGCGCATCTTTGGGAGCAAAAATTAATATAAGACACTGTCTTATGTTCGGGGAAACAGGGTAAGTGCTTAAGTAAAACATAGAAGTACTTTATTGCACATTCATTTCAGTGGAGGTGATAAAATGAGACCAAAACCATCTTTTAAAGATTTATTAGTGGTTCATCAGGTGTTTCATAGAGTGTTGCAAAGTCAAAGCTCTGAAAGGTAAGTCACTATGGTAACTTTGTCAGCAAGGAGGAATTTTATGGAGTCCCAATCGACCAACACTATGAGACAGAATATAAGGATCAGGTTTGTGATGTTAACCACACTTAAAAAAATCCTGGCTTTGCTACTCATCAATTATATGGCCTTAGTAAACTTACTTATTTTCTTTAAGACCTATTTTCTTATTTTAGTTCAATAGTAAGAACAGAAAAAGATAATTTGTAATTAGTTTCATCCATATTTACTTTCTAACAAAATTCAAAAACTTCTGTATTACCCAAGTGAGTCTTGCCATCTTTGATATTTCAAAATGTAAGTCACAAAGCTGTTATAAGAGTTGTATAGTTATACACATTATATATTTATATATTAAATAATATTATTATGTATTAGATAACAAAACATTAGCATTTTGTATATCTAATAAATATTTGATTTTCTTATTGATATCTCCAAGATTCAATATTTTCTTCTAATCATTAATATTCTGCTAGGGAGAGATGCTTGCAATTACATGTATGGATACTCTAGAAATAAAAGTTCACATTTTAGAAAATGCTAATTAGTAACATCTGTTTTTCTTCTCCTTTGTAGTAATCTGTTTAGGGAAGTAGTAACAACTGTAGTTATAGGTACTAATCTTAGTTCTTTTTAGACTGGATAAGTTCATAGGAAACTAAAGCATTGAATGGAAAATAAACTTTTATGGATAAACACCTTTTCATACATCCCCAAAGAATGCCTTCTGTTTATACGAACAACAGCTTCATTTATAATTATACTCCAGTGTTCTTTTTGTCTATTTTGCATAATATCTAACTTGCAGCTTTCTTGTTGCTATAAGTGTAGACTATCATTTTGAAGATGAGTACTTTGATCAACTTTTTCCAATAGCTTTTTTTATAGAAGATGTTTTCTGTAGTGAAATTTAGGTAAATTGTTCAAATTTAGAAACCTTGATAAGATGGCCTCATTTCCTCCACAGGCAGTCTAGGTAAGGAAAATATGCTCTAGGGTTCTCATTGAAGGTGCCAGCCAGTCTTTAAAAGATAACTTAGATTTCCTTGTTTGAAAGATATGAGAAGTGAGTTATTGAAGCTGTAATCTGCAGTTTTGATATTCATGTATAAAAGGGGGCAGATATTCTTTTCTGCTAACTCATTTCCATAATACACTGCATTCAGAGATGAATATGCTTACTTTCAAGCCTTGGCAGAAGGTCTCAGGAAAACATTGCTTAAGCTCCTTTGGTGAACAAAGGAAAGGATTAGCCATTTAAAATGTATTGTTGTTCTTTCAACCTTTCCTTAGCCTCTCCCCTCTTAAAATCTTTGATTTATAGTATTAATCCTAAAATGAGCTATCATTTTAATGTATGTTCAGACAGTCACATTTACTTATACATATATAACATATATGGCCTGTGTCACCTCCCTGAGGATATTCCTAGGCCACCTTTTAACACTCATCTGTACGCACATTTATAGCATTTATATGGCCTCTACATATATTTTTGATATGATAAAAGAGAATAAAATAACTGTTTACTAACAGATTCAAAATATACTTTCTATAAGCAAAATAAAAGGTTAGCCCTGGTTGATGTGGCTCAGTTGGTTGGAGTGTTGACCAGTACACCAAGGGGTGGTGGGTTCGATTCCTGGTAAGGACACATACCCAGGTTTCTAGTTCAATCCCAGTTGAGGTGCATGCGGGATGTTTCTCTCTCATACTGATGTCTCTCTCTCTAAAAATTAATAAAAGCACTATAACTACTAAAAAAATAAAATGAAATAAAAGGTTGTCTATGTCAGGCTTTCAACCTGGTGGTAACTCTAGTTACGAGCTAATAAGTCATTTATATTGATTATCCATGTAAAATATAATAAACAAATTTATAAATATGTACTAGTATATAATAGATTAATAGGACTGCTTTCAAATTTTATAAAGATACATAGATAAATAAATTAATATATATTTGGTAGGTAAGTAGATGAATAGATGTGTCCATTGTATAATTTACATTTATAAATTTATGTGCATAATACACAAATTAGTTTAACTAAACAAATTAGTTTAATTTAAAATATAATTCCTAGTTAGTATACAATGAAAATATTAGAAGAATATACTAGGGACTGGGGAAATTTAGAAAAGTTTAGAATGTCTGTACTTCCTAGAATTCTGTAGATTATCTAGTTTCACAAATAATTTCAGAAACAATAAAACAGACCTGTACAACTGAATTTACATGATGACTAAAATAGTTTAAACTTATGTCAGTATAAGTGATATTATAAGCTATATGCTGAAATCAGGGGACATTATTTAATAATTTGCATAATCATTTTGATATTATATTGGAGGATCAATGATGTTTTCATCCACTAATGCAGTATTATTAAAATTTTGCTTTAATCAAAGAACTCTATTAGAATTAAATAAACTTTTGAACATGATGGTTGACCACAACAAAGTATAGTTGGAACAAAATTTGGTTCATGGAGGTAATACATGAGGCAGGGTTCAGATACAGTTTCACTATTTAATTTTCTATTTCATTGTATATCAACATGGTGATGAAGAAAATATTAAGACAGTGGGGGTGGAGTTAACATGAAGGATGGTTTGACCCATCTTAGAAACTAGTCCGATATCACTTGAAAGAAAGAAAAAAGGATGATTGCAAGGTTTAGGTCTGATAGAACTAACAGCGTGACAAATATAAGGAAGCTCGGGGAAAAGCTTAACTGTAGGATGGTAGTTTAGTTGTAAGCTTTTCTTCCAGATGAAGGAATGCCTGTGAGATTCTCACTGGTTAATTGACTATAGGAATCTTTCAGGAGACAGAACAACTTGGGGGAATTCACCATCAGACAGGGGGTAGTTTAATCCAGGAGGGAAATTGAGATCTTCAGGATATAGCGAAAAATACCAGATCACTATGGATGATGCTTTGACTATTTTTAAATGTGTGGGATGGTTGGGAAGAGAAATCTGAGATGGAGATAGGAAAATAACCAAAAACAAACAAAATAAAACCAAAAAGGCATAACAAATAGGAAAAAGGTTTCAAGTGGAAATAGAGAGTACCTCACAAACGTCTGTTCTCCCTTTTGTATTTTTTTAAAAACGTATCTTTATTGTTTTAAGTATTACAGATGTCCCTTTTTATTCCCCCATTAGCCTCCTTCACCCCACATCTGTTTCTGCTCCCAGGCCTATTGCACTATTGTCTGTATCCATAGATTATGCCTATAAGCATATAAATTCTTTGGTTAATCTCTTTCTATCTCTGCCCCCTTCACTCCAAGATTCGTCAGTCTATTCCATGCTTCCATGTTTCTGATCTATTTTGTTTGCCATTTATTTTGTTCATTAGATTCTATACATGAGTGAGACTATGTGATATTTGCCTTTTCCTAAGTGGCTTATTTTGTTTAGCGTAATACTTTCCAGGTCCCTCCATGCTGACTCAAAAGGGTAAGAGATCCCATTATAGAAATACTAGTGTCCCAGTGCATGAAATTCGTGCACATTAAAAGGGAATTAATTAGAGGAAATATTTTAATATTGCTATTTGCCCTTTCTCTATAATAGAAGTGTCAGAGATGAAAGAAAATTTGTAAAATGTATGTAGAAATCTTCCTTCTGTCAGAGTCTAGGACATGCCATGGGATCCAGAGTCAAGTCCCCACCCACCCATGTGCACCTCTAAATCATGTGAGACCCAGACCTGGCCAGCCCCACCCCCATTGAGTGAGAATCAGGCCCAGCTGGTCCCACCTCCATCAAGCCCTGCCGGTCAGGTGTGGGGGGGGGGCGGGGAATGCAGCCTCAGGTCCCCAGGTAAACCCTCAGATCCCCCAGCCTGGCACTAGAGTGGGGGACATGGCCTTAGGTCCCCCAGCCTGGGGTGGGGGGGCATGGCCTGAGGTCCCCCATGAAGTCTCACCAGGCAGTGGGGGTTGCAACCTCAGGTCCCCCACCCATTCCCAGTGCCACACAGCCTCAGTTCCCTGCTGATCGCTCATTATGGGAATCCTGCCTTCGCTCTGGGCACAGCCATCTTGTGATGGCATGACAGAGTGAGAGTCAATTTGCATATTATCTCTTTATTATATAGGATACCACAGCTTTTTAGCCACTCATCTACTGATGGGCACTTGGGCTGTTTTCAAATCTTAGCTATTGTAAATATGCCTGTTATGAATATAAGGGTGCATGTATTCTTTCTGATTGATGTTTTGGAATTCTTAAAGATATATTCCTAGAAGCAGGATCACTGGGTCAAATGACAATTCAATTTTTTATTTTATTGAGGAAACTCCATACTGTTTTTCATTTAAATAGAAAAATCTCTCTTTCTCTCTCTCTCTCTCTCTCTCTCTCTCTCTCTCTCTCTCTCTCTCTCTCTCTCTCTTTCTCTCTCTCTCTCTTCCCTCTTCCCCATTCTTACTTTGAAAAGTGCCATACAGAAGTGGATGTTTAATAAAAGTGCTTTAATGTTTTAATAGTTGAACTTTATTAACCACCCAGACATACATATTATACAAAGTATTTGTAATTCCTTTTATCCTCCTGTGGGCACTTTAAATGTCCCTTTTACCCATGCTTTTCTATTGGAGATTTATATCATCATCAAACTAAGTAATGCAAATTTTTCTTGTAACCTTTTTCTTGCTATCATCAATTTGATGATTGGTTTCTTGATGGCAAAATAATAATGAAAAATGACTTTTGTTCCTAGTCTACATTCCTGAATATTAATAGTACTTCTACTGTAAATCAGTTTGTCAGAGTTCTGACACCTCCAATGGTAGACAGAGTCGACCATTAAGACTCTATTTGCTGTGTCAGCTGAATAAGTTCTTAGCTAAGAGGGAAATGTTCCATATTTTCTCCCTTTTATAGTAGAGGAGTATGGCTATTAATTAGTTTTATCATTTTAGAGACATGTGACATAGTATATGAATAAAGTGAAAATATTTCACTTGGATTATGTACTATGTTTCCATTAATTAAATGAAATCTTTCTTGGTTTTCATAATATATATAGTAATATTATTATCTAATCATAAATATGGATTATGAGCTAAAATATATATGCTTACTTTTTAAC
>PVJC01012226.1:0-40025 GCA_004026665.1 Murina feae | reverse complement strand
GATGGGCAGTAGGCAAGCTTGGGAGGCAGGCTGCACCCAGCCCTGGTCACAGCTCAAAAAAGAGAACAACATGCAGGGGAGGGCAAGAGTCTGAGAGATCAACATAGAGGGGGTGCCTGCTCCAAGCCTCCACGGTGTGCCTGGGGGCAGGTCCCCAGCAGGTAGACACACACAGGAGGACTGCTCCGAGCCTCAGATGTGGCTGGGGGCAGGTCCCCAGTGGCCACACACACACACTCACACACACACAGAAGGCGCCTGGCAGACTGGGGCCATCATAGGACATCCACTGAGGGGTCCCAGACTGTCAGAGGGCACAGGCCGGGCTGAGGGACTCCCTCCACCCCGAGTGCACAAATTTTTGTGCACCGGGCCCCTAGTCATTATATAAATTTGAATCCTGCTACATTACCAAAGTGCTTTATTAAATCTAGTTTTTTGGTGGAGTCTTCAGAGTTTTCTTTGTATAATATCATGTCATCTGTGAATAATGACAGTTTTATGTCCTCCTTTCCCATTTGGATGCCTTTTATTTTTTTCTTCTTGTATGATCACTGTTCTTGTATGATCAGTTCAAAAAACTATGTTGAATAAAAGTTCTATGTTGAATAAAAGCAGTGAAAATGGACATCCCTGTCTCATTTATGTTCTTAAGGGAAACACTTTTAGTTTTTGCCCATTGAGTATGATGTTGGCTGTAGGTTTGTCATATATGTCCTTTATTATGTTAAGGTATAATCATTCTATTCACACTTTGCAGAGAATTTTCATTTAAAAAGTTTGTTGAATGCTTTTTCTGCATCTATTAATATGATCACATAATTTTTGTCTTTTAGTTTCTTTATGACTCAGTGGTTCTCAAAGTGGGTCGCGACCCCTTTGGAGGTCGAATGAGCCTTTCACTGGGGTCACCTAAGACCATCCTGCATATCAGATATTTACATTATGATTCATAACAGTAGCAACATTACGGTTATGAAGCAGCAACGAAAATAATTTTATGGTTGGGTCACAACATGAGGAACTGTATTTAAAGAGCCAAAAGGTTGAGAATCACTGCTTAATGTGGTGTATCACATTTATTGATTTGCAAATATTGTACCAGCCTTGCATCCCTGGAATAAATCTCACTTGGTCATGGTGTATGATCTTTTTAGCATATTGCTAGATCCAACTTGCTAATATTTGGTTGAGAATATTAGCATCTATGTTCAGCAAGATTCTCTTTCTTTGTAGTGTCTTTAAGTGGTTTTAAAATTAGGGTATTGCTGGTCTCAAAGAAAGAGGTTGGAAGTGTTCCTTCCTCCTGAATTTTTTAGAATAGTTTGAGGAGGTTAGGTACTAGTTCTTTGAATACTTGGTAAAACTCCCCAGTGAAGGCATTTGGGCCAGGTCTTTTGTTTGATGCGAATTTATTATTATTATTATTATTATTATTATTATTATTGCTTCTAATTCATCAATTGTTATTGACATATTCAGGTTTTCTGCTTCTTCCTGATTAAATTGTGGCAGGTGGTATTTTTCTTTTCTTTTTTAAAAATTTCATATTGATTTAGGTATTATAAATGTGTCTTTATGCCCCTATCATCCCCTCGTCCCCCTAGTCTTGCCCTCACCCTCACTCCTTGTTGTCTGCATCCATCACTTGTACTTATATGCATGTATACTAGTCCTTTGGTTGATTTCTCCCTCTTATCCCCACCCTCCCCTACCTTTCCTCTGAGGTTTGAGCTTCTGATCGATGCTTCTCTGTCTCTAGACCTGTTTTTGTTCATCAGTCTATGTTGTTCATTATAGTCCACAAATGAGTGAGGTCATGTGATATTTATCTTTCTCTGACTTATTTCACTTAGCATAATGCTCTCCAGCTCCATCCATGCTGTTGCAAATGGTAGGAGTTCCTTTTTACTGTGGCATAATATTCCATTGCATAGATGTGCCAAAGTTTTTTAATCCACTCATCTTCTGATGGGCACTTAGGTTGTTTCCAAATCTTAGCTATTGTAAATTATGCTGCTATGAAATAGGGATACATATATCCTTTCTGATTGGTGTTTCTGGTTTCTTGGGATATATTCCTAGAAGTGGGATCACTGGAACAATACTGAGAAAAAAGAACAAAGTAGGAGGGATCTCAGTACCAGATATCAAGATGTATTACACAGCCACTGTTCTCAAAACTGCCTGGTACTGGCACAAGAACAGACATATAGACCAATGGACTAGAATAGAGAACCTAGAAATTGACCCAAACCACTATGCTCAATTAGTATTTGACAAAGGAGGCAAGAACATACAATGGAGTTAAGACAGTCTCTTCAATAGATGCTGATGGGAAACTTGCTCAGACAGATGTAAAAAAAATGAAACGAGACCACCAACTTACACCATACATAAAAATAAACTCAAATGGTTAAAGAACTTAAACAAAAGATGGGAAACCATAAAAATATTAGAGGAATCCACAGGCAGCAAGATCTTAGATATATGCCGAAGGTGGCATTTTTCTAGGCATTTGTTCATTTCTTTCAGATTGTCCAATTTGTTGGCATATACTAGTAGCTGCTCATAGTATTTTCTTAGAATACTTTGTATTTCTGTGGTGTTAGTTATTATTTCACCTCTTTTGCTTCTGATATTATTAATTTGGGTCCTCTTTGTTTCTTAATGAGTCTGGCTAACAGTTCATCAATTTTGTTTATTCTTTCAAAGAACCAGCTCTTGGTTTCATTGATCTTTTGTATTGTTTTTCAATATATAGGTCATTTATTTCTGCTCTGCTCTTTATTATTTCCTTGTACTTACTCTGGGCTTTTCTTATTATTCTCTTTCTAGATTTTTAAGTTGTAACATTAGATAATTTATTAGTATTTTTTCTTATTTCTTGAGATAGGCTTGCAGTGCTATGAACTTCCCTATCAGAAAGCCATAGAACAATGAAAATAGAGATAGAAAAGAATATAAACAAGTGTAAGAATATGCCATGTTCATGGATTTGTATAATTAATAACATTAAAATGTTCATACTATCCAAAGCAATATATGGATTCAATGCAATCCTTATTAAAATACCAATGGCATACTTCACAGATCTAGAACAAATACTCCAAAAATTTATGTGGAACCAAAAAGACCCCGAATAGCCACTGCAACAAACCTGAGAAAGAAGAACATAGTTAGAGGGATTCCAAGACCAGATATCAAACTATACCACAGAATAATTGTAATCAAAACTGCCTGAAACTGGCATAGGAACAGACATATAGACCAATGGGATAGAACAGACAACCCAGAAATCAACCTAAATCATTATACTCCATTAATCTTCGATAAAGGAAGAAAGAGCATACAATAGAGTAAAAACAGTCTCTTCAATAAATGGTGTTGGGATAATTGGACAAATACATGTAAAACATTAAAGTAGATCACCATCTTATACCATAAACAAGAATAAACTCAAAATGGATAAAAACTTAAATGTAAGGCATGAAGCCATAAAAATATTTGAAGAAAACATAGGCAACAAAATATCTATATCTAACCTAGCAAAATTTTCATTGATACAATGCTTAGTGCAAGAGAAACAAAGGAAAAAATAAACAAATTAGACTACATCAAAATAAAAGTTTCTGCACAGCAAAATAAATTAGCATCAATATGAAGATGCAGCCCACTGTATAGGACATATTTGCCAATGATACATCTGATAAGTATTAATATTCAAAATATATAAAGTACTCATACAAATAAAAAAATGGGGAACCTGGAGAGTGTTATGCTAAGCGAACTAAGCCAGTCAGAGATAGTCAAGTATCACATGATTTCACTCATATGTGGAATCCAATGAACAAAAATAAACTGATGAACAAAAAAGTTCCAGAGACTAAGAAGTATGGAACAGACTGTTGAATCTCAGAGGAAAAGTGGGGATGAGTGAGTGTTTTGGGAGAGATTAACCAAATAAATTGTATGCATCTGTATATGCAACTCATGAACATAGATAACAGTGTAGTAATCTGGGCAGAGGGCAAGGGTGGGATAGAGGGGATCAATGGCAGGGGTTGGACTTATTAAATACTTTCAACAATAAAGATTTTAAAATAAATAAATAAATAAATGTCTTAAATTCACAGACTAAAAAAAGTTATGCTGAGAGTAGCAGCATTCTTGACAGTAAGTGTGTAAGCATAGATGATTCAAAGAGGTTGATGCGATATAAAAAGTTAAATCTTAATAATAACCAGAAATATTGAGTCAACCTGGTGATAAAGTTCTTTATTTCCATAAATATGGTTTCTTTATTTCATAAAAACAATGTCTTTTATGTCTTGGTTTTTTTTAATTTCATTTTTATTGTTCACACTAATACAGGTATCTCCATTTTCCTCACTTTATCCACCTCCACCTCAATCCCCTGCCTCTGGCTAACAACGCACTGTGTGTGGTCTGTGCCTACAGGTTATTCATATACATTCTTTGGCTAATCCCTTCATCTTCTTTTATCCAGTCACACTTTCCCGTCCCTTCTGACATCTGCGGGTTTGTTCCATGTATCTATGCCTCTGTTTCCATTTTGTTCATTAGAATTCACATATAATTGAGATACTAAGGTTTTTATCTTTCTCTGAAGAGGTTGTTTCACTTCAGATAATAATCTCTAGGTCTATCTAGGCAGTGGCAAAAGGTAAATTTCCTTCCTTTTTACAGCTGCATAGTATTCCCTGGTGTAATGTACCACAGCTTTTTTATCCACTCATATACTGATGGGTACTTGGGCTATTTCCAGATCTTGGCTGTCTATAGATGTAAAAGCCCAGTGACTAAACAGCAGAACGACCAAACCGACCAGTCGATATGACGCACACTGACCACCAGAGGGCAGCCACTCAATACAGGAGCTTCCTCCTGGTGGTCAGTGCACTGCCATAGTGGGAGCACTGTTCAGCTGACCAGTATGAGCGATGCTCCCACAGCAGGCCAATCACTGCAGGCCACACCCTCCACCAATGCATGAATCCTGTGCACTGGGCCTCTAGTTATAAATCACACGGCTGTGAAAATAGAGATGTATATATTCTTTTGAATGAGTGTTTCAGGGTTTTTAGGGTACATTCCCAGAAGTGGGATCACTGGGTCAAAAGGCACTTCCATTTTTAATTTTTTGAGGTAACTCCATAATGTTTTTCACAGTATCTGCATCAATCTGCATTCCCACCAACAGTGCACTAGGGTTCCCTTTTTACACATCCTCTCCAGCAATTGCTGTTTATTGATTTGTTGATGATAGCCCTTCTGGTAGGTATGAGGTGATATCTCATTGTGGTTTTAATTTGCATCTCTCTGATAATTGGAGACATTAAGCATTTTTTATATCTCTATTGATCATATGTATGTCCTCTATGGAGAAGTGTCTATTCAGATTTAATGGACAGAATTTCCAGTCTATATGTCATACGCATTTAACCGAGATTTGCTTATAATTAAATTAACAGGTTATTTTATTATCATTATTAATTAACTATTATTTTTAACAAATTTTACCAGATAAGCCATATGTTGGAAAAAACATTTTAGTAATTTTGCCAACATAAATAAATATTGCATATCTACAACTACAGCCTGAATATTTAAATCCAAGATTCGCCACTCATAAATGATGTTCCCTGAATGATTAACACATGATCATACTGCATTGCACAGAAAACTGGTTGTGTTGTTGTGTGGATGAATTTGTGCAGCAGTTTTCACATGTGTGGCCAATGGTCAGATGTGTACTCTCCACCACACAGCCACATATATTTGTTTACCCTGGTAACTGGTGAATGCAAGATTTTAATAGACCTATTCAGCATAAAATTATAATTATTGTAACACATATAGAAAACTGTTCTGTGAAATTAGACTTTTCATACATACTTAATTTTAATTACAAAAACAAACATGTCTACATAAGTAAAAACAGTAAACTAATTTCTCAATTTTTTAACATAGACATTCAGAACACCAAGTTTATTATATAACTAGAGGCTCAGTACACAAAAATTTGTGCACTCAGGGCAGGGGGGTCCCTCAACCCGGCCTGTGCCCTCTCCCAGTCTGTGAGCCCTCGAGGGATGTCTACTTGCCAGTGGGGAGCAGGCCTGAGTTGTAGTTGAACATCCTCACTGCTGCTGAGGAGGCAGGAGAGGCTCCCACTACCACACTGCTGTACTGGCAACTGTCAGCCTGGCTTGTGGCTGAGCAGAGCTCCCGCTGTGGGAGTGCACTGACCACCAGGGGCTGCTCCTGCATTGAGTATCTGTCCCCTGCTGGTCAATGTGTGCCATAACTACCAGTCATTCCCAGTCATTCTGCTGTTAGGGTCAATTTGCATATTACCCTTTTATTATATAGGATGGACTTTTGGCTAAAAATAGATACCTCCTCACCCAAATTAGTCCTTTATATTGAGGTTTTATTGTAAAAATTTTAGAAAGGGAAAATGTAGACTACTATACAAGTTTATTACCTAGACAATCAATGGTGCTTGACCTGTCTGTAGCTGATCAGAGGCAGATAGAGATAGAGGCAAGTGCTAATAAGACAACTATAGTAGAGAATCTAGTCCTTTTAGGCAAGTAAACGTAACAATTTAAGAAATAGTTTTGGCATTATATATGGACCTAATAGAGAGTAAGGAACATACCAGAAACAACAAATGACAACTCAATATGAACCAAGTCACTATACTGCGATATTTCATTTAACTAGCAGCAACATTTAATCCTGCCCTGCAACACTGTGCCACGTTCTACAAGAACTTTGTTAACCCATTGGTTGATTGGTGGTGACTTTTGACTTTTTATTATGGGAAGATCAGATATCTGTTCCCCTTGGAATAGACACTCAGCCTTGATTTACATTTTCTTTATCTGCAAACATACTAATATCATGAGGACTACCATTTTTGAGTTTTCTGAATACTTTTGTTCATTATTATTGCTTCTTATACAATGATATTATTTCTAATTAAGAAAATTATTATCTAATTAAATTTAAAGATAATTTATTAAAGCTCATATGTTTTATGTTTACCCCTTCCCCAAACCATTAGTTCTATGGAAGATTGTAATGATAATTACACCAGCAAATCAGGGGGAAAAAAGTCTTAAAAGTTCGGGATGCTATTCTAATGATTGCAAAATATTCTCTGAAATATAGACCAATAAGTACATATTGCTTTTTATATCAGAGCCAACATATATTCTGGGCTATAAGAAACAAGGGGAGCATAAACTGCCTATTTCCAACCTTTCTGACAACTATCCTGCCTCTCTGGCCTCTGAATCTTGGGGCCTTTAGAATCAAATGTAAACTACTTCTGTCAGAAGATGATCCAAATATTGGAAGTTGTGACCACCACTCAATCAGTTCTGCTTCCTTGTCACGCAGCCAAATTAGGGAGAAATGCTGTTTGCTTTGGATGTTTTTTATTTCTTTCTCTTGCCTGACTGCTCTGGCTATTATTTCCAGTATTAAGTTGAATAACAGTGGCGAGAGGGGACATTCTTGTCTTGTTCCTGATCTTAGGGGAAAAGCTTTCATTTTTTCATCATTGAGTATCATATTGGCTGAGGGTTTATCATATATGGCCTTTACTATGTTGAGGTACTATCCTTCTATTCCTATTTTATTGAGTGTTTTAATCACAAATGGATGTTGTACCTTATCAAATGTGGGATTTTTTTTTGTATTTATTGACAAGATCATGTGATTTTTATCCTTTCTTTTGTTAATGTGATATATTATGTTGGTTGATTTGTGAACGGTGAACCATCCTCGTGCCCTTAGAATGAATCCCACTTGATTATGATGTATTATTTTTTTTAATGTGCTGTTGTATTCAATTAGCTAGTATTTTGTTTAGGATTTTTGCATCTGTATTCATCAGACGCATTCATTTGTCTCTTCGTTTTTGTGTGTGTTATCTTGGCCAGGTTTTGGTATCAGGGTTATATTCACCTTGTAGAAACTGTTAGAGTGGCCATTAACAATCATACTAGCAATAACAAGTGATGGAGAGGTTGTGGAAAAAAGAGAACCTCCTTCACTGCTGGTGGGAATGTAGACTGGTACAACTACTATGGAAAGCAGTCTGGCAATTCCTCAACAAACTAAGAAGAGAGCTATCATATGACCTAACAACCCCACTCCTGGGTATATACCCGAAAAACTCAAGATCATTTATACTCAAAGAAATATGCATCCCTGAAGCAGGGAGTCTCCCAGGGGTGAGGACGATGGAGCCCCTAGTGCTAGGACACATGCATGCACCAGGTTCTGTGATGCAGGTCTAATTTTATTGACAAAGTATAGCAGTATATATAGCAGAGGTGGCCAATCATGGAACGTCTCATTAGGGAGCCAATGAGCATAAAAGTTGGGGTACTGTGTACGTGGCTCTAGGAGGGGCTCAGGCGGGCATTGCCATCTTCCTGGTTTGCCAGAAAGATCTGAACTGCTGGAGTGTGCTCACAGCATTGCATCAGCCACTGCACCGAGATAAACCTCCTGTGCTCTACCTACACACCCCTATATTCATTTCAGCAGTATTCACGGTGGCCAAGACATGGAAACAACCCAACTGCCCTGCCATAGAGGACTGGATAAAGAAAATGCGGTACATGTACACAATAGAATACTACTCAGCCTTAAGAAAAGATGAAATAGCGTTATTTGCAACAACATGAGTGGACCTTGAGTACATTATGCTAAGTGAAATAAGTCAGACAGAAAAAGCTAACAACCATATGATTTCACTCATATGTGGGATATAAAACTGAAACTTATGAACACAAGCAACAGTGTGGTGGTGGTCACTGGGAAGTGGGGGGGAGAAGAGGGACCTATATGAGGTGACAGGAGAGGACTTGACTCTGGGTGGTGGACACCTGGTTCTATATACAGGTTTTGTAACTTAGAAATCCACACATGAAACCTATATATGTTCGTGTTGACCAATATCACCCCAATAAAATTTAATTAATAAAAACAAAATTGTTTGGGGAAAAGTGTTTAAAAAATGAATGGGTATTTACTTTTGGAACCAGATAAGATTAGAACTCAAGTAAAAGAAAATCAATATTTTAACTTGATATGTCAAGTAAATATAATGTGTGAGTTCATAAAATGGTAATTAATTACATAATTTCATCTATTATTTCAAGGAGCATAATCTACTCTTTTCAAATTGGGTAATGAACTACAAAAAAAGAAATTATTTAAATGAGGGGGTAACAATTAATTTTAAAATGACTTTTTTTTCTTATGAGAACTTTATATTTTACCTTTAAGGAATTAATGAAATTCAAGTAAGAAGTATATATTATCAGAGAAAAAAATGACTAAAAATAAAATGACCAGATTCTACCAGAAGTGAAAAGTAATCATTTAAAGCTAAGCAGATAATTGAAATCCATAAATAGTAAGCCAGAATTTGAAAAACTTCAGTAATTTTGTAACTAGAGATTTTTTATGAACATAGAACAGAAAGAAAAATTCCATTACAAGAATAGTAAAATGGATGTGCTTTAATTATGAAAGAAATCCATTCCTATACTAGAATTGCATTTTATGCTACTTAATAAATTTGCATGGCATATACATGTATTTCTGTTTTTAACATATTAAAGAGTAGCTGGAGGCTGAAACTATTGAATATTGAAATACATTTTATTCCTTTAGTATTACTAGCTCATTTGTTATTCCTTGAGAAACATAATTTAATTATTCATGAAATTTGTGTCCTCATTTGTAAGAAATAAAGTCTCATAAACTTTTAGGATTTCTGGGTAGTTTCTATTTTTTCCCCTTGAAAACAACATAAAATCACAAAAAAAAATTTTGAAATTTGATATCATTATAATTTGAACTAGGAAATGGCTAAAAAGATCTTCTACTGTCTAGGGAAAAGTTGTTTTCTTAACTTCCTGTTATTTAGAAGATAACATGTAAAATATGGAGAAGATTATTTCCTACACCACTTTAGAAAGGATGATTTTTAAATGGCCCCATCATTATAAGTAAAGTAGTATAGACAAAATCAAAAGAATATTTGTGAAGAGGATTTCTGTTACCATGTCTTAGTAGGAACTAGAGGTTCACTCAACTAAGAAAAATTAGAGGGAGATTTTAAATAAAGCAACTATTGTATCAAGTTGTAGACAGAATATAGTGATTCTACACAGGATAGTTCAGTATTGCTATGCTACTAATCGTTACTACCACGAGGCTGGAAAGAATGAGAAGTAAGTCATTTCTGGAAACCAAGGGAAAGCCACATACTTAGAGAGAAGCAGTGACCTTCAGTCAGGGGATATAGTTACACAATGATCAATTACCAAAAGGGCCAAAGAGATGCAATATCTAATTTCACTCTCTTCCTTCCCTTCAATATCCTGCCAAGTCCCCTAATTAGCTGAGTTCTGTCAGAAGCTAGAGCACAAGGGATTCCATGGGTGAAGCCCATGTAGATCAGAGAATAGGGTAAAGAAGGACAGAGATGTGTCTTAGCCATATATTAGTCAAGATTCTATAGAGAAATAGAACTAACACTATCCTATATAATAAAAGGCTAATATGTGAATTGTCCCTATGGGTGGGAGTTCAACCAACCAGGAGTTAGATGTGTACTGACCACAAAGGGGACGGGCATTGGAGATGGGGCAGGTGACAGGGCAGGTGGCCTGGGGAAGGGAGGTATCCTCACACCCTGCCAGCTGCTAGGGACCCTACCTGTGCATGATTGTCATGCACAAATTTTCTGGTATATACATATACATATATATATGTATATATATATATATACATATACATATATATACATATGTGTGTATATATATATACACCTAGTGTATATATATATATATCTAGTGTATATATATATATATATATATATATCCTATATAATAATAGAAAAACATGCAAATTAGCCCTCACTCCGCTACGCTAAGCCATGCCCACTGGCCACGCCCACCAGCCAATCCAGAGTGATATGCACATTAACCCAACAAAGATGGCGGATGCCAGAGCTGGGATACTTGTGTTGCAGCCACAGCTACCAAGCAAGCATTCTGGCTCTTGCTGCTCCAGGCCTGTTGGAGACTCAGAAGGCAGGGGAGACAGAGGAGACAGGCTCCAGTGCCTGAAGCTAGCTTCTGCTGGGAGTTGAAGAAGCCGCCTGTCCCTGATCACAGACAGGTATCTTCTCCGAGGGCAGCCTGCGATCGGGGACAGGTGGCTTCTCCCCCGCGCCTGTGATTATAGACAGGATTAGGATAGGACAGGATTGGGTCTAAGCCAGAAGGTGGACATCCCCTGGCAGGGTCCCAGACTGTGAGAAGGCCCAGGCCGGGCTGAGGGACCCCCCCCACCCAAGTGCACAAACTTTTGTGCACCAGGTCCCTAGTGTGTATGTGTATAGGGACCTGGTGCACAAAAATTTGTGCACTGGGGGGGCGGTCCCTCAGCCTGGCCTGGGTCCTCTCACAGTCTGGGACCCCTCCGGGGGATGTCCACCTGCTGGCGTGCCTGGCCAGCCTAGGTGAGGGGCTGATGGCTGTTTTCAGGCTTCCCACAGCTCCCATTGACCCAACGTCCCAGCAAGGCTGGCTGGAAGGAGGTTTCTAGGGTTTATTTATCTTCTATAATTGAAACATTGTTGCCTTGAGCAGAGGCCCAGCCAACCTAGGCAGGCAAATTTCAACTCCATCGCTGGTGCAACAGAAGCCTCCTGTTTGCTCTAGCTCCGTGGCTGCCAGCCACCATCTTGGCTGGGTTAATTTGCATACAGCCACTCTGATTGGCTGGTGGATGTGGTTGGCTGGTGGGCGTGGCTTAGGTGTCTTGGAGTGATGGTTAATTTCATATTACTCTTCTATTAGATTAGTTATCTAATCTAATGTAAATAAACCCCAGAAACCTTCTTCCAGCCAGCCTCGCTGGGATGTTGGGTCAATGGGAGCTGTGGGCAGCCTGAAATGGCCCTCAGCCCCTCACCCAGGCTTGAAAATCCTAATGACCAGAAATAGAGATTCTTAAATGTTTTATAGTTTTATTTTTCATCCACGTTTAAAAAAATTGGAGTTAGATTTTTCAAGTCTCTAGCAGTAGCTTTTCTACACTATTTTCAATGATACATAGTCTCTTCCAATCTACTCTGCCATTTCAGGGATCACTTCCCCCATAAAGTTGCCGCATAATTACATGGAGCTTCAATAAACCTAAGTACCATATTTTCTGGCGTATAAGATGACTGCGTGTATAAAATGACCCCCAACTTTTGAGAAGATTTTCCTGGGTTAAAAAGTCCGGACAGAGACCATATGCAGCACAAAAAGGAGCCGACTGGAGACACTTGCGGTCTCCATCCAACTCCATTGAAATGAATGGAGTGCGGCTGCTTTTGAGCTTCCCCCACCCCATGCGGCGACTGCAGATTTTCCAGTCTGGCTCGGAAGTTTCAGCACCCACTCTATAAGACAACATCTGGTGTATAAGATGACACCCGACTTTTGAGAAGATTTTCCTGGGTTAAAAAGTCATCTTATACGCTGGAAAATATGGTATTTCATACAAATGAAAGGAACAGATGAGTAGAAAGAGATACAAGCCCGATGAAACAGCTATCTCCCTTGTTGCTGTCAAGAAGTATTCCTGAATACAGTCAGTCCTGCACATCCATAAATATAATGAATGTGTTCAAATATTTGAAAAAAATGTTACATTTTATTGATGTGTACTATGTGTACCAAACATGTATAAAGTGTCTTCTTGTCATTATTCCCTGAACAATATTTTACAATTATTTACATTAGGTATTATAAGTAATATAGAGATGATTTAAAGTATGTGGGACGATGTGCACAAGTTATATGCAAATGCTATGCCATTTTATATAAGGGACTTGGTACTGGAGATGGATACTAGAAGCAAGCCCTGGAAGATAATGAGGAAGGACCATGTTATGCTTAACAAATTGTACTAAATTTTGACTAAGTTGACAAAAAGAAGCTGCAGGAGGAGGAGGAGATGACAGAAGATGGGAAGTGTAGTTTTTAGTTGGAAAACTGTTTCCACTAACAAAATTAGAATTTTTAAAATATTTTTATTGACCTCCTTGAGGTATCATTGGTTAATAAAAACACATAATAAGGGGGTATATCAACTTCTGTAGGTCACTCCTTTTCTTTACTAGTTAACTTTTCTAAATTTTCTGATGCTAAATAAAAAGGAATGAAGTAATATCACAGAATTGATTTCCATCTCCATCCTTTTCTAAATCTTCTTTATATTTGTAGTGGTAGTATAGCATTGGCATGTTATTAGCATGGCCTTTTCTTCCTAAAATTTTACAAAGTGAGTGTGATATATACTATACTAGTGACCCAGTGCACAGATGCATAGACGTTGAAAGGAAATTAATTAGAAGGTGGCCAGCGAGGCAGGACTGGTGAGACGGGCAGACACACCTGCCATGGTCCCTCCCTGGGGTTTGCAGAGTCTCCAACAGCCCCCAAAGGGTCCTGGAGTGCGAGAGGGCACTCTACAAAGTTGCTGTAGTGTGGAACGCAAACACAAATGTTCAATAAACCAGATTTGGGGCCGACAGTGCCTCAGCAACAACATAACCCATGGCTGAAGGGGGAATCACGTGGCCCCATGAAAACCCATGAAGAATAAGGCTCCCTCTTCTCTGGTTTCAGGTGTGTCACCCAAGAACTGCCACTGCCAAGTCACTGCAGCTCGGCAGCTCCTGCCTTGAGCTCCTGTCTCCTGGTGGTTAGTGCATGTCATGGCTACTGGTCAGACATCTGGACACTAGGCATATTAGTCTTTTATCCTACATAATAAAAGCCACCTCAAGATGACCACCACAAGATGGCCAGTGGGGGAGGGCAATTGTAAGCAATCAGGCCAGCAGGGAAGTACAGTTGGGAATGATCAGGCTAGCAGGGGAGCAATTAGTGGGCAATCAGGCTGGCTGGCAGAAGAAGGTAGGGGCAATCACACAGGCAAGCAGGTGAGTGGTTAGGAGCCAGCAATCCCAGATTGTGAGAGGGATGTCCAACTGCCTGTTTAGGCCTGATCAGGATCAGGCCTAAACAGGCAGTTGGACATCCCCCAAAGGGTCCCAGATTGGAGAGGGTGCAGGCTGAGCTGAGAGACAAGGCCCCTGTGCATGAATTTCATGCACCAGGCCTCTAGTCCTATATAATAAAACCCTAATATGCAAATCAACCTAACGGTGGCATGACCAGCAGAAGCTGGGCTCACGGCTGGCAAGCACAGCAATTTTGGTGGGAACTCTCCCACCTTTGCAGCAGCACTAAAGACCTATTGGGGAATGTCCCACTGCCAACTTAGGCCCAGTCCCCATGGGGAGCAGGCCTAAGCTGGCAGGCAAACATCCCGCGGACTGCAAGAGGGTGCAGGCTGGGCTGATGGACACTTTCCACCTGCCCCCCTTCCCCAAGTGCATGAATATCATGCACCAGGTCTCTAGTAGCTATATAAAAGGCTAATATGCAAAGTGTCCTCTTGGGAGTTTGACTGGGATACTGGGAGTTCTATCACTTGCTTTGATGTTTGCTGACCACTGGGGGTGGTATGGAATGAAGGTGGGCACCAGCTGGCAGCTGGCAGCCAAGGGATGAAGGCCCTGGCCACAACTGGAAGGTCCCAATCGGCCCTAATTTCTGGCCAGGCCTAGGGACCCTACTCGTGCAGGAGTTTTGTGCACTGAACCTCTAGGCCTATATAATAAAAGCCTAATATGCTAAGTATCCAGACATCTGATAGTCTGTTCAACCAAACTATAATATGCTAATTATATGCTAAGACCATTTAACTGGTCGCTATGATATCCACTGGTCACAAGGGGGCAGATGATCTGACTGGTAAGTTAGCATGTTTGTGGAGTTTGGCTGATCAGGACTGAACAAGATGGGCCAGATATGCTCTGGAGCCTTCCCATGATCCCTCCCTGGCTGATCAACCTCCTGCGACCCTTCTCAGCCCTAATCATGTACCAGTGGGGTCCCTCAGCCTGGCCTGTGCCCTCTCACAATCCAGGACCCCTCAGGGAATACTGAGAGCCAGTTTCAGCCTGATCCTGCTCAATGCAGGAGCTGCCCCCTGTGGTCAGTGTGCACCCACAGTGGGAGTATCACTCAGTCAGAATTTGGGATCACAGCTGGTGAGCACAGTGGTGGCGATGCTAACAATGTCTGACTGCTGGGGATCCCCTGAGGGCTCTTGGACTGTGAGAGGGTGCAGACTGGGCTGAGGACACCCCCCCCAAGTGCATGAATTTTGTACATCGAACCTCTCATATATAGATAGGCTTCAATGTTCAGGTCTAAGTTGCTTAATGGGTAATCTCAAATACCTCCTTTTGTCATTAACATTCCTCTTTCTCTGAATTACTGCACCACATCTTATCTAATAAAAGAGTAATATTGAAATTGACCATTTCTCTGAGATGCGTAAGCCATGCCCACTAGCCAATCAGAGCAGCTGTATGCAAATTAACCTAGACAAGATGGAGGCTGGCAGTCACGGAGCTAGAGTAAACAGCAGGCTTCCGTTGCACCAGGAGTAAACTGTCTGCCTAGGCCGGCTGGACCTCTCTCTGCTCACAGCAACATAGTTGCAATTATAGAAGCCACAGAGCTTAACCAAAGAGGAGTCTTCATTACCTGCCTAGGCCTTGGCTTAAAGCAGCAGTTTCAATGATAGAAGATAAATAAACCCCAGAAACCTGCTTCCAGCCAGCCTTGCTGGGACTTTGTATCAATGGGAGCTGTGGGCAGCCTGAAAGCCTGAAATCAGCCCTCAGTCCATCACCCAGGCTGCCCAGGCACCCCAGTAGGGACCCAAAACCTGAAGGGACTGTGGGCAGCCTGAAAACAGCCATCAGCCCCTCACCCAGGCTGGCCAGGCACACCAGCAGGTGGACATCCCCTGAGGGGTTCCAGACTGCGAGAGGGCACAGGCCAGACTGAGGGACACTCCGAGTGCACACATTTTTGTGCAACAGGCCCCTAGTCTATATATAAAAAGCCAGCAACCATAACAGTATAATGACAGAAAAACTGGTTGCTATGATGCCCACTGCAGCCAGTGAACCCGGCCAACCAACCTCCTGCAGCCTCTTCCCACAGCCGGCCCTGCCCCTGATTTGCCTCTCCCAGAGTGATTAGGGGACGGTGCCCTTGGTCAAATTCCCATGGCCCCTCCCCACAGCCAGCCCCACCCCTGATCAGCCTCTCCCACCCCAATCAAGGGCAGGGCAGCCAACCAATTACCTTGTGGCTCTCTCCCCAGATGGTCCCACCCAAGATTGGCCTCCTTACCCCAATTAGGGCAGGGCTGGACAGCCAACTGCCTGCAGCTTCTCCCTCCCAGCCGGCCCCTCTCCTGATCACCTTCCTACCCCAATTTGGGATGGGGCCAGCCAGCCCACTACCCACAGCCCGTCCCCCAAGCCAGCTCAGCTCTGATCGGGCCCAATTGGGGTGGGCTGGCCAGCCAACCTTACATCATCTCCTCCTCCCAAAAGGCTGAGAGCTCTGACCCACCCCAAAGGGGGCCGAGCCTGCCAGACCCTACCCATGCATGAATTCATGCACTGGGCCTCTAGTGTGAACATAACAGGTCTAAGTTTTCTCAGTGTGGTGGTATTTGATGAAATACATGACTGAGCATACACAAGTTTAAAAGATAAACAGTATTTGAGTTACATGCTGAGTGGATCTAAGGGTTAGTTTTCAAAAGACCACATGTTTTCTTGTGACATTTCTTGTGACATGTTTTCTTGTGACATTTCTTACTAAATTATGGTTGATCCCAGACTAGACTAATACCATTCTTTATCTAACTTAACTCTGATGATAGAATTATTCACTTCATAAATTTGTGATTATTAATTTTGGAGTCATTATCTTTATAGATGATTAAATATATTATACTTTAAAATATTCCCAGTCAAAAGCAATACAGATTTTAACAATTTTATATTTGATTTGGTTTAATTGTTGCTGCAAGTTGACATTTCTTAAAATTTTAAGGTAATTTTAAAAATTTTTTTTATCACAGTTAATTTCAATGTTATTATAGCACAGTGTTTAGATAATCATAATACTTTTCAAAATGATCCACCTGGCATCATACTTAGTAAGTACAATATTATTATTTTTTAAAAATGTATTCATTTATTTTATTGTTTAAAGTATTAAAAATAGTAGTACGTATCTCTCCTTTTTCCCCCATTGACATCCACCAGGACTCCCCCACCGCCTGGCACATGCCTTCACACCTCCCCCCCCCCCCCAGTGTCTGTGTCAATTGGTTATGCTTATATGGATGCATACAAGTCCTTTGATTGATCTCTTACCTTCCCTAAAACCATCCCCTGCTTTCCTGCTGAAGTTTGAGTCTGTTTGATGCTTCTTTGTCTCTGTATCTATTTTTGTTCATCAGTTTATGATCTTTATAATCCACAAATAAATGAGATCATTTGATATTTATCTTTCTCTGACTGGCTTATTTCGCTTAGCATAATGCTTTCCAGTTCCATCCATGTTGTTGCAAACAGTAAGAATTCCTTATTTTTTACAGCAGCATAGTATTCTATTGTGTAGCTATATAACAGTTTTCTAACCCACTCATCTGATGATCAGCACTTAGGCTGTTTCCAAATCTTAGCTTTTGTAAATTGTGCTGCTATGAACACAGGGGTGCATATATTCTTCCTGACTAATGTTTCTGTTTTCTTGGGATATATTCCTAGAAGTGGGATTACTGGGTCAAATGGCAGTTTAATTTTTAACTTTTTGAGGAAACACCGTACTGTTTTCCACAGTGGCTGCACCAGTCTGCATTTCCACAGCAGTGCAAGAGGGTTCCTTTTTCTCTGCATCCTCTCCAGCACTTATTGTTTATTGATTTGTTGATGATAGCCATTCTGACAGGTGTGAGATGATACCTTATTGTTGCATTGATTTGCATCTCTCAGATGATTAGTGACTTTGAGCAAGTTTTCATATGTCTCTTGGCTTTCTGAATGTCCTCTTTCGAAAAGTGTCTATGCAGTTCCTTTACCCATTTTTTAATTGGATTGTTTATCTTCCTTATGTTAAGTTGTATGAGTTCTCTGTAAATTTTGGAGATGAAACCTTTATTAAAGATAACATTGGCAGATATGTTCTCCTGTGCAGTCGGCTTACTTGTTTTATTGATGGTCTTATGTTTAAGTCCTTTATCCATTTTTAGTTTATTTTTGTGTATAGTGTAAGTTGGTGGTCAAGTTTCTTTTTCTTTTCTTTTTCTTATTTTTTTGCATTTATCTGTCCAGTTTTCCCAGCACCATTTATTGAAGAGACTGTATTGACTTCATTGTATGCTCTTGTCACTTTTGTCAAATATTAATTGAGCACAATGGCTTGGGCTGAACTCTATGTTCTCTGTTCTGTTCCATTGGTCTGTGTGTCTGTTCTTGTGCCAGTACCAGGCAGTTTTGAGAACAGTGGTTTTTCAGTATAGCTTGATATCTTGTATTATGATCCCTCCAACTTTCTTCTTCTTTCTCAAGATTGCTGCAGTTATTTGGGGTCTTTTTTTAATTCTAGATGAATTTTTGGAGGTTTTTGTTTTGTTTTGTTTTTGTCTGTGAAATATGCCATTGGTATTTTAATGGGGATTGTATTGAATTTAAAGATTATTTTGGGCATTATGGACATTTTAATAATGTTGATTCTACCAATCCTTGAACATGTATATTCTTCCTTTTGTTTATGTCTTCCTCTATCTCTTTTTTAAGCATCCTGTAATTTTCTGAGTACTGGTGCTTTGCCTCTTTGGTTAAATTTATTCCTAGGTACCTTAATTTTTGTGTTGCAATGGTAAATGGGGAATTTTTTATTTGTTTGTTTTGTTTTTTTTGTTTTTCTTTCTGTGATTTCTGGGTGTTAATTTTGTATTGTGCAACGTTTTTGAATTCATTTATTTTTTTCTCTGTTTATTGATTAACATATTACCTATGTGTCCTTATCCCCCCATTATCCCCCATTGTCCCCCCCACTCTCGCCCTCACCCTCCTGGTGTCTGTGTCCATTGGTTAGGCTTATATACATCCATACAAGTCCTTTGGTTGATCTCTCACCCTTAACCCCACTCTCACGTACCTTCCCTCTGAGGTTTGACAGTCTGATTGATGCTTCTATGTCTCTGAGTCTGTTTTTCTTCAGTTTATGTCATTCATTATATTCCACAACTGAATGAGATCATGTGACATTTATCTTTCTCTGACTGACTTATTTTGCTTAGCATAATGCTCTCTAGTTCCATCCATGCTGTTGCAAACAGTAAGAATTCTTTCTTTTTTAACTACAGTGTAGTATTCCATTGTATAGATGTACCACAGATATTTAATCCATTCATCTGTTGATGAGCACTTAGGCTGTTTCCAAATCTTAGCTATGGTAAATTGTGCTGCTATGAACATAGATAGGGGTGCATATATCCTTTCTGATTGGTGGTTCCAGTTTCTTGGGACATATTCCCAGAAGTGGGATCACTGGGTCAAATGGGAGTTCCATTTTTAGTTTTTTGAGGAAACTCCATACTGTCCTCCACAAAGGCTGTGTTCCCACCAATAGTGCAGGAGGGTTCCTTTTTCTCCGCATCCTTGCCAGCACTTGTCCTTTGTTGATTTGTTGTTGAAAGCCATTCTGACAGGTGTGAGATGGTACCACATTGTTGTTTTGACTTGCATCTCTCACATGATTAGTGACTGAGCATGTTTTCATATGTTTCTTGGCCTTTCCTATGCCTTTTTTTCTACAAGTATCTATTTAGTTCTGTTGACCATTTTTTTGATTGGGTTGTTCATAGTTCTTTTGTTAAGTTGTATGAGTTCCCTGTAAATGTTGGAGATTAAAACCTTATTGGCGGTAACACTGGCAAATATGTTCTCCTATGAAGTGGGCTTTCATGTTTTGTTGATGGTTTCTTTTGCTGTACAGAAGCTTTTTTATTTTGATGTAGTCCCATTTGTTTATTTTCTCTTTAGTTTCCATTTTCCTAGGAGCTGTATCGGTTAAGATATTGCTTCAACATATGTCTGAGATTTTGCTGCCTGTGGATTCCTCTAATATTTTTTATGATTTACCAACTATGTTTAAGTCCTTTACCCACTTTGAGCTTATTTTCGTGTACAGTGTAAGTTGGTGCCTAATTTCATTTTTTTTCATGCATCTGTCCAATTTTCCCAACACCATTTATTGAAGAGACTGTCTTGACTGCATTGTATGTTCTTCCCTCTTTTGTCAAATATTAATTGAGCATAATAGCAGTGCTTTGGGTTGATTTATGGGTTTTCTATTCTGTTCCAATTGTCTATATGTCTATTCTTGTACCAGTACCAGGAAGTTTTGAGAATAGTAGCTTGGCAGTATAGCTTAATATCTGGCATTAAGATCCCTCCTAGATTGTTCTTTCTCAGGATTGCTACAGCTATTTGGGGTCTCTTTTTATTCCAGATGAATTTTTTTGGAGAGTTCATTCTAGGTCTGTGAAATATACTGTTGGTATTTTAATGGGAAGTGCATTGAATCTATAGATTGCTTTGGGTAGTATGGAAATTTTAATGATATTGATTCTACCAATCCATGAACATGGTATGTTCTTCCATCCGTTTATGCCTTTCTCTGTCTCTTTTTTCAGTGTCTTGCAGTTTTCTAAGTACAGGTCTTTTACCTCCATAGTTAAGTTTATTCCTAGATATCTTAGTTTTTTGGTGCAATGATAAATGGGATTTTTTTTTAATCTTTCTGTAAGTTCACTATTGTTGTATAGAAATGCCATAGATTTCTTGGTGTTAATTTTGTATCCTGCTATATTACTGAATTCATTTATTGAGTCTAATAATTTTTTGATTGAGTCTTTAGGGTTTTCATCGTACAGTATCATGCCATTTGTGGATAATGACAGTTTTACATCATCTTTTTCAATTTGAATACCATTTATTTCTTCTTCTTATCTAATTTCTATGGCTAACACTCAAATCTCATCTGCATAAAAGAACTAGCCCAGTTCTTTACAATTTATAGCCTAACCAAGCTTTGTTTAGTAGAGGTCTGTTTCAGAAAAAAATGATCTTGAGCTTGAAAGAAATTTTGTTTGAGTATATATATTAGGAGTTTACTTCCTTATTTATTTTAACATGTAAACCACCTTTTTGATAATGTAGCATTTGGGGTTTCAAAACTTCAATTTTTTTCTTTTTAAATTGGTCTTAGATTCTATGATGGCTATGCAAATGTTTAATAGGTTATGTTTCATATACTGAATAAGCAATTTGCATCTTTGAAAAGGAAAAAGAACATATATAAATGTGGGATTTTGCCTACATTTACATGCAAATTTACCATCCTATATATTCAAAATAATCATAATCTTAATTTAAACTTATGCAAACATATATATGTTTAAATTTTATTGATGACCATAGCTGAAATGCAGAGAGTTTTCAGAACATTTCTAGTGCATATCAAGTAGGAAAAATTAGCCTTTAAAGATTTCTAGTTGTACTTTAATTTTTTTATTTAGAAAATGAATAAAAACATGGAATTTATTATACCTATTTTGTGGGGAGGGTGAAAGTCACTTATTTTGACAAAAGTATTCTTATTTATTACAACACTGTTATTATTAGGCGGTGTCATATTTTATTTTTTTAAAGGAGCATATGTGTTATGTTTGCTTATTTTGGTTTTATTTTTAATGCTAGAGCCATTAAGTTATGAACCAGTTAAACCTTTTGAATGTGAAAAATATATTATTGACAGTTCAATACTGATAAAAAAAAAATGAATCCTGAATGAGTTTTTAAAGAAATAAAATAAACTCTCCTTATAATATTGTTATTAATCAGGTATTTTTATACAAACATATATAAATTAGAGAAAAATTTTAAAGGGATTTATACTTATTAATTTGTCTTTGGTTAGTAGTTTCTTCAGACTTGAAACTTGGTCTTTTATACACATTTTTTAGAAGATGCTTTATCACAGCACCCCTTGTTTTCGCACTATTATTAATTTACTTCCAAAAAGCATAAGCAAACCAGTGACTATGACTTATTGACACTAAAAGTAATCACATTTTAATGAACCAGCAAGAAACTATGTCCTGTTCATTCATCTCCGTTGACCAAAATAGGGAAAGAAAACATGTGAATACCTCTAAGTGGACACGTTCTCCATGAGATTGCTTTATAACGTCGCTGTAGAATGCTAACAGTATCAAAATGGCAGAGAACTACTTTATCTAGAAGTGTTCACATAGCCAAGATGTGACTAGAAAATACAATACAGCCTAGATGAATACTGTAACACCAATTCATTTGCAAGTGTTGCTTACCAAAAAGTGAATAAGCACGGCTGCTCTGAGTCCATATATTCTCCTAAATTCTTCCCCACACTGCCAGGGCTGCTTTTCCCTGAATCCTGCCCACGGTCGTAACTGTTGGGCACTTAGTCCAACAAGTGTCAGAGACACGAGTCAGTTCTCCGCAGCAGGGCGGACGGAGAAGCCGTGAGCGGTTGTGGGTGTGTAGGAATGAATCTTTATTGCAGAACAGTGGCTATGTGGCCATCAGGCAAAACAATTCCTTACCGCAAAGTCCATACAGGCAGGCAGCCGGACACTGGCTGCTTAACTTGTACGTGTTTCCCACAAAAGTAGTGTTAGTTTCTGTACCCACAGCTACTGTCTGAGCAGTTGCAGGCTGCTTCTACATTCACCACCTCACATCATGGCGGGATCTCGGCTCTCTGGCTCAGCAGCTTCCCCTGTCTCCCCGCCCAGCACACTGGCAGCTATAGCTGAGCTCGCTATGAGTTCTCAGTCTTACATCGTAGCAGTGTCAGCTCTCAGCTCTGCCTGAGCTCTCCAGCCTCTTCTGCACACATAGGAGGTACATTCTATGTGTCTACCGCCTCTGTTTCTCTGAGCTCTCTCCAGCCTCTGCTCTGTCAAGCCATTCTCTCCCTGGTCAGCGACAGCTTATACACAGGCTCAAACAAGCTCTAACAAAAGAGGCACTTTGCCATCTGCATTTGCTACAGAAAGGCATGTCTGCATAATTCAGTTAGATTCCCAGACTCAGAGGCTGATAAGGGTTCCCAGGCTCAGGGTCTGATAATGATTCTCAGGCTCAGGGCAGCTGGAGCCATTCTGGGCGGCTAGGCTTCTGTGCTCCTATTGGCCTTGACTATCCCGAGACCCTGGTGTGGTTCCCACATGAGGGAGCAGCCTCAAACTGAGTGAAATACATGTATTACTTTCCCAGGTCTACATTTGATTTCACTTTTATCCAGCAAGAGAGGTGTTTAACCATTCTTAGCTGCAGATTCTCTCTGCATTAAATGATTTAGTGTAAAACATTTTCTAACTGGTGATGAGACAGTTCTTTAAATGATGAGAAAACCAAGTTCTGTCAGTTGAGATTTTAAGATGAAAGCTATTTCCAGCTGCCACTTTGAATGAAAAGTAGTTACATAGTAAAAGAGAAATTAAAATATTGTTTTTTGTGGCTAAAAGTAAATAAATTGCCATATCCAAAGCTTTTAATACAGTGTCAAGAGGATTTCCAGAATCAGGTCTGATTATTAGTGGTGCTTCTGAACTTCTTGAAACTATTAAATGTCTTAGAATCTAAGACTTAGATCTTTACCGCATATTTTCTCACATGCATTATAAATGTCATAATTATTGCTGACCACAGATACAGGCACTGATGAAAACTGTGTTACTATATGTTCAAAAGCATCTTTTTTATGGTCTTTCCCCTAAGCTGTTACGGTACTGTGTTCTGCTGCTGGAATAGAACAGCCTGGAACATGATCTTTCATTCACAGCATTTTTTAATTAAAGCAATTGCTGCTACTTTATCCATTCCTCTGAAGTTAACCAAATAAGCAGACACTCCTATGCCAGCAGTCTCTTGGTAAGAGACCCCTCTGTAGCCAAAATATATGCAATTTGTATACCAGACCAACTAAGTTACCAGAGGTTTCTAACAAATATTTCGCCAATATTTTCCTCAGCTCTCTAGAATTTGTGGCGATAGTGATTGGATACCAGGAGTGAACAGAAATAGTCTCAACCCAGTTTGTAAGCCATATGTACTCTTGATCTAGAAAGTTAAATGAGGCAAGTTAAGCCCTGGAAATCGTTTGATATTGCATGTGAGGTATCTTATCTAATAAAAGTGTAATATTGAAATTGACCATCCTTTCAGGATGCCTAAGCCACGCCCACCAGCCAATCAGAGCAGCTGTATGCAAATTAACCCAGTCAAGATGGAGGCCAGAACTCATGGAGCTGAGTAAACAGGCAGCGTTCATTGCAGCAGGAGTGAAACTGTTTGCAGCCAGCTGGCCTTCTCCTGGCTCCAGGCAAGAACATATTTGCAACACAGTCTCAATCCTAGAAGCCTCAGGAGCTGAAACAAACAGCAGTCCTGGCTACAAGCTTCTTTACCTGCCTAGGCTCAGCTTAAAGGAACAGTGTATCAATTACAGAAGATAAAAAAACCCCAGGAACCTGCTTCCAGCCAGCCTTGCTGGGACATTAGGTCAATGGGAACTGTGGGCAGCCTGAAAGCCTGAAAGCGCCCCTCAGCCCATCACCCATGCTGGCCACACCCCAATGGGGTGAGAGATCCCACTGGGGGGCTTGGCCAGCCTGCAGACAGCCATCAGCCCTTCACTTGGGCTGGCCAGGTATCCCAATAGGGACACAAAAGCTGAAGGGACTGTGGGCAGCCTGATAGCCTGCAAATGGCCCTCAGACCCACACCCAGGCTGGCCACACCCCAATGGGGTTGGGGACCCCACTGGGGGGCTTGGCCAGCCTGAAAACAGCCATCAGCCCCTCAGCCAGGCTGGCCAGGCACGCCAGCAGGTGGACATCCCCAGAGGGGTCCCAGACTGCGCAAGAGGGCACAGGCCGGGCTGAGGGACTTCCCGAGTGCACAAATTTTTGTGCACCGGGCCCCTATTTGTAATAAAAGTGTGTTGGCAATTACAGATTTTTTACCCAATAGCACAATAGGTTTGCCCCAGCAGAAGTTTCTTATTACCATTTAATTTTTGTTTATCAAACTGTGAATTGAAATGGAATGTGCAAGGAGTGTGCAAAAACATAGTTTAACCACCAATAAATTTGACATCAAATAAAGATACAAAGAAAAGTATGTATCTGCTGAACACAGGGAAGGGAAGGCTGCCAGTAAAATCCAGATACCAGAATGAAACATGCTCTTAATCAGCGTCCTCTGAACGCTATGTGAGCCCTGAACCAGGAAGAGCTGCCTGAGAGTACTTAAGAGGCAGTGAGAGGAAGGAGCCCATATGCTGCAATGGGTCCCTCAGGCCTACATGGTCTTTTGGATTTAGTTTAGTGTTTGCGCTGACACACAAGCCACAGGGTAGCCATCCCCTTAATCTCGCCTAAGGATTTCAAATTAGCTTCCTCACCATGAATAAAAGACAAAATGAAATTTTAAAAAAGCTGAAACTCACACTGCTGCCATAGGAACAGCAAAAGTTCTTCAGTTGTTCTTGTACACAGCAGTAGGAGGGACTGCCATTAGTGCGAGAGGCGCTACCTACCGCGCTAGCAGCAATGGCTGTGGCTCATCAGCCACCCCACAGGGTAGGCAGCCACCAACCATCACTGGCTCCATCGCAGCAGGTACCTGTATCAACTTGGGGAAATTGTCACTGCAGTTACTGGCTTGCAGTATTAAGTGTGTGACATGGAATATACTGATTCACAATGTGCACATGTGTGCACAGGGATATTATTCATATTTCTTTGATACTTTACCCGTCTATTATCTAACCACAAAGAAAATTATGTCACAAAATTACTTTATTATATTCTCAGCCTTAGAAGTTTGGGGGCAACTCAATCTTACACTATCGTACCTAAAATCTAAATACAGTCCATAAAATGGGTGAAGGGGATTAGAGAGGTCACTAAGCATTTTGTTGTTGTTTTGTTTTGTTACGAATCACTAACATATATTCGTGGGCTATAAAGTATCAAACTATTTGAGACTTTTAGATAAAATGATATTACTCTGTTACCAAATTAGTTCTAGTACTAATTTTCCCCAGATATTTTCTTTTTTAAAAATTTTTTGCTTTTTCCAGTTTTGTATAGGAATTTTCAGCATTATGTTTGCATTCAGGATTTCCCAAAAGCTTAAAAGGTTTCATCAGCCATATCATTCCCACACAGAATGATGATATCTGAAAATGTCTGATTGAAAAGAAGAGGATATACAGTTAGAGACTGAATTTAATTAATCTGAACATCATATGCAGAACTGAGCTTTTATCAAAGCTACAGAAAATGGAAATATTTTTCTGGAGAAGAAAATATTATATTTTATCAGACAGAGAGATCTAAGCAAACATTCTTCAGGCTCACTCTCAAGTAAAACAGCTGTTTAACAATGATAAAAATAATACTAAATGTCAAAAATATTAAAAAATGTAAGGGCACAAGAATTGATTTTGTCTTCATATCATTTTTCTGATTGAATTAAGTAGACAGATTTTTAATAACAGCTATGACGAATAGCTGACAGACCTAAGGTTTTTGATTCCATCTGCACATACAGCTAGTGAATACGTCAAAGAAGGATCGCTCCAGATGGCCATTTGTCCCCAACTCCAGGACCCTCAGCCAGCCATGTAATGGGATGCCAATTAATGCCTGCCTTTAATGCAGTCCCCTAAAAGCATGAAAAATGATGCTTTAGAAATATCAGATGATCATGTTGTTGCCACCACTGCCCATGCCCTCTACACAGCTGAGACACCTCAATAAGTGTGAAATGCTTCCAGGACAAAAAGGCAAAGTCTTGATAGGCTGTGTATGTCTGCATGGTCTCGCCCACTTCCTACCTGTTCTACCTCGTTCCTCGAACATTCAGTCCCATTTCAAGTGCCTTTACATGTGCTGTTCCCTCCATCTGAAAAGTGTGTTTGTTTTTTTTTTAAATCTAATGAATTTCTACTCTTCTGATTTTTGTTTCATTACAACTTCCTTATCGCATAATTCAGTTGATATTTCCTGGATTATGCTTTCGTATCACCGTATACAATACAAATTTAAAAACAACAACAACAACAACAGACAGCTGCAACTTTACAGTATTTTTGCATCTAATCTAAGTCTTCCTAAGCAAGCAAATTTGTTTTTCCCCCTAGTGTATCTCAAGTTCAGGTGTTCACCTCAACCGTTGTTTTAAATGACTAGAACTACATAATTCTTTTTTTTTATTTCACACAAAATTGATTACATCGCCTTTATTTAAAAAGAGTAAGTTCAGACCCTGAAACTAATTAGTAATGTCTCTAAATTAAGATGTATAAATGTACAGTTGAAGGTTTTCTGTGTCCCCGAAATCTGTTTTAGTTTTTAAAATTTATTATTTTACTTAAGTATAATTGTTACAGAAGACCGAAGAAGAGCCAAGCGATGCTTAGAGAGATGGAGTTACATTTATTATTATTATTATTATTATTATTATTATTATTATTATGTGCGGGCCCAGAGAAAAATGTCTCTAGAATTCTGGGCAAAATCACACAGGAAGTTTCCTGTATTTATACCTTTTTACCCTCTTTGTCTCCCAAATATAGGGTTTTCCGGTCCGCTTTGTAAGTTCTTAAAGAGCCCCTATGTGCTGGGGCTTTGAGACCTCAACCAAAGGCATGGCCTGGTGCCGGCACTGATAACTTCATCTGGGGAAGGTTTATGGCCTCTCTGAAATGGGAGTAGTCTTATTTTCCTTATTATTTAAACCAGCAAGCATTACAGAAGCCAGAAATAGCAGGGTTAAAATTTCAAACAGCAGTTTTTATACAAGATGGATACTTTAAAATTAATATACAATCTTATATTGATTATGGTAGTTTCAGGTATACAATATCATGATTTGACATTTTTATTCCTTACAGTGTGATCACCCCACATATTGTAGTAATCATCTGTCACCGTGTAAATGTATCAAAATATTATTGACTATAAACCCCTTCTTTTCATCCACCCACCCACCCTCTGGTAACCACCCCTTTGGTCTGTGTTTCTATAAATCTATTTTTGTTTTGTTTTATTATTTGTTTTTCTTTGGATTCTACATATAAATAATACCATACAGTCTTTATCTTTTCTACCTGACTTCTTTCACTTAGGAAAATACCCTCTAGACTCATCCATATTGTCAAAAATAGCAGGATTTAATTTTTTATTGCTGCATAATATTCTGTTACATAATATTCCATTACATAATATTACGTAATATCCATGAACACACCTTCTTTATCCATTCATCAACCCATGGGCACCTAGGTTGCCTCCATATCTTGGCTATTGTAAATAGTGCTGCAATGAATATAGGGGTGCATATATCTTCTCAAATTCGTTTTTGTTGGATAAATACCAAGAAGTGGAATTTTTGGGCCATATCATATCTCTGTTTTTAGTTTTTTTGAGGAAGCTTTATGCATATGCTGTGCCAGTTTGTAGCCCAATCACCACTGCAAAGGTTTCTCCTTTCTCCACATCCTCACTGACATGTTATTTGCTGATATTTTGATAGTAGCCATTTTGACTGGTGTGAGGTGCTATTTCATTGTAATTTTGATTGTATTTTCCTGATGATTTGTGATGTTTCATAGTCTGTTGGCCAATTGTATGCCTTCCTTAGATAAATGACTTTTCATGCCCTTTGCCATTTTTTCAATTGCATTGTTTATTTTTTTGCTATTGGGTTTTTGTTTATTTTTTATTTTTATTTATTTATTTTTTGCTAAGTCTCACCTGAGAATATTTTTCCACTGATTTTTAAAGAGAGTGGAAGGGAAAGGAAAGAGGCACAGAAAGAAAAACATCATATGCAAGAGACACATCGAGTGGTTGCCTCCCACATGTGACTCCTGGCCAGGGATCAAGCCTGCAACCAAGATATATGCCTTTGACCTAGCATTGAAACAAAGACCCTTGCGTCCACGGGCTAATGCTATAACCATCGAATCCAACTGGCTGGAGCTGCTATTGAGTTTTATGAGATTATTACATATTTTGGACGTCAGCCCCTTATTGAATATATCATTTATGAATGTATTCTCCCATGTAGTAGGCTGCCTTTTTGTTTTGTTGAAGGTTTCTTTGCTGTGTAAAGCTTTTTAGTTTGATGTAGTCCCATATTTTTTTTCCTTTTGTTTCCCTTGTTTGATGCCAGTGAGATCAAATAGTTTACTTCCTATGTTTTCTTCTAGGATTTTTATGGTTTCAGGCCTTATATTTGTCTTTAGCCCATTTTGAGGGTTTTTGTTTTGTTTTTTTTGCACATGGTGTAAGAGAATGGTCCCATTTCATTTTGTTTTGCATGTATCTGTCCATTTTTCCCAACATCACTTGTCGAGGAGACCATTATTACTCCAGTGTGTATGTTTACCTCCTTTGTTGAAATTAGTTGACTATATAAACAAGGGTTTATTTCTAGGCTCTCTATTCTATTTCATTAATCTATGTGTCTGTGTTTTTTTGTGCCAGTACCATACTGTTTTGATTATTATAGATTTGTTCTATAGCTGGAGATCAGGGAGCATGATGTCGCCGATTGTTCTTCTTTCTCCAGAAGTCTAGGGCTGTATGGAGTCTTACATGATTAGATACAAATTTTAGGATTATTTATTCTACTTCGCATAATGACATTAGTATTTTGATAGGAATTGCAATGAATGTTTAAATTGCTTTGGGTAGTATGGCCATTTTAACAATATTAATACTTCAGATCCATGAACTCAGTGCATCCTTCCATTTAGTTGTGTCTTCTTTAATTTCTTTTTAAAATGTTCTATAGTTTTCATAATATAGGCATTTTACTTCCTTAATTAAGTTTATTCTTAGGTATTTTATTGTTTTTTATGGGATTGTGAATGAGTTTGTTTTCATTTTTTTCAATTTTTTATTATTATATAGAAAATGCAACAGATTTCTTTATAACTTGTATCCTGCTACTTTACTGAATTATTTATTAATTCTTTTAACTAACAGTTTTGAATTTAATATTTTTGAAACTTGGTAGATCTTTTCTTAACTCATTTGATGTTAACATCTACACTAGTCTTCTCAGTCCAAAAATGTTCAATAACATTTTCTTCACATATTCTATAACTACATGTGTACACAAATTATTTGTTAACAATTAAATATTTTATACTTTAATTGTGCCTATTTCATAGTGTCTTATTTGCACTTTGTAGGAAAATGTACTCTAGAATCTCCTTAAGTAAGTAAAATTTATGGTCTAATTATATATGATTCAGTGTATTTTGATTTTTTTTTCATCTGTGGGTTTAACTTTTTATTTCTTTTTAAATAATTCCCCTTTTGTTTATATTTAATAATTTTTTCTTAAGTATATGCTGATGCTAACTTCACATTTACAAATTTAGGAATATATCATCAATCAGTATATAGAACATACACATTAAAAGAACAAATCTCATTTTGCTACATCAGCATAAAGCTGATGAATATTCTATTTCTCCACCCCTAAGACCTTATCTAAATGCTCAGCCTTTAAAACCCCTGCAAATGAAGGTCCCAGAATGTTCTCCCTCCACAGAGCTTGCCTGTGCGTTCCCTTTCCCCTCTTCCCCCCACAGGCATGTACTGTCTAAACTCCAATGTAAGAGACCCCATGAGACTTGCCACCAGGGGAGCAATGGGCAGCAGCAGCTTATCCTGGGCTAATACCTTGAACCTGTCTCCAAGGCCCCATTTTCTCGGACTCCCAGTGATCCAAAGCAGCCCAGCCTAAGTATATTTCTGCTGCAGTCAATACATTCTTGTTTGCTTTTTCTACACTTTATTTCTTGGTTGAAATCTTTCCTTCAGAACCGAGGTCTCCTTGTCTCACCCGTGTCTCCAATAAAACACTGAACACTCTCCAAAGGCAAATATTAATTTGTTTAGAAAAACTCAGAGTTGAGTTCTCAAATGCTATGGTTTGTATATGAAGAAATTGGTAAAATAACAATATAGGAAATTCATAAATATAATGTCTCCTCAACAGATTTACAGTTTACTCAGTCTCTTTTGCCCACTCTAAGTTTCAGAGCTTGCATGGTAATAAATTCTTCCAACACCACCATTGCCTCCTTAGTGTACTTGTTGAGTTGTGGTTTTTCTTGCTATGAATTGTCCTTAAGTACCATTTTATATGATTTAAACAAAGTAAATTTTGAATATACTCTTAGTATAATGGGCTTTTGGGACAAAACCACTAATAGTAATTTTTCTCACATATGAAGGCTATTACTTGAGATTTGAATGATTATATAGGCAGTAACCTGCAAGAACATACTTTGAGAGCTTATAATATATTTTTAACAATTCTTTTAAGTACAATTGTTGTGGTTTGGGATATTATTAGACTCTCAATACATTTTCTTAGAATTTGTATGCTAACTCCTGATCACAAAGGAATAGAAGTTCCTTGGTGGCTGGGAGTAGAAACTTGTGGTTTATTGCAGTGCAGAGGATAAACAGTTATTTTTAATAATTGTTTCTACACGAAAATGACATTTAATTTTGTTAATATGTTTCTTAAATGTAAGTGTATATTTTTTCAGTGCTTTTTAAAAAATATATTTTATTGATTTTTTACAGAGAGGAAGGGAGAGAAATAGAGAGTGAGAAACATTAATGAGAGAAACATCAATCAGCCACCTCCTGCACACCCCCACTGGGTATGTGCCCGCAACCAAGGTACACGCCCTTGACTGGAATTGAACCCGGGACCCTTCAGTCCACAGGCCAACGCTCTATCCACTGAGTTAAACCAGTCAGGGTTCAGTGTTTTTTTTTAAATTTAAATTTATTAGAATAATATCTAATCTAATAAAAGAGTAATATGCAAATTGACCTTCACTCTGATACACCTAAGCCACGCCCACTTGCCAAGCCATGCCCATCTGCCAATCAGAGTGACTGTATGCAAATTAACCTAGCCAAGATGGTGGCCAGCAGCCACAAAGCTGGAATAAGCAGGAGGCTTGTCCTGGTGATGGAGGAAGCTAAGGTTCCTGTCTGCCTAGGCCACTCAAGGCAACAAAGTTTCAATTATAGAAGATAAATAAACCCCAGATATGGACTTCCCAGCGCTTCCTTGAGCCCAAGGCTGGAAGTCCATATCTGGGGTTTATTTATCTTCTATAATTGAAACTTTGTTGCCTTAGTGCTGGGAACCTGTGATGTCAGGGGCAATCCGACCTGGGCTCTGATTAAAGCAACAAAGTTTCAACTTTAGAAGTTAAATAAATCCCAGATACCAGTTTCCAGCCAGCCTCGCTGCAAATAGCCACCAGCCACTCACCCAGGCTGGCCAGGCACCCCAGCGTGAATCCCACCCTGATCCGGGACACCTTTCAGGGCAAACCAGCCGACCCCCACCCATGCACCAGGCTTCTATCCATATAATAAAAGGATAATATGCAAATTGACCCTAACAGCAGAACCACTGGGAATGACTGGTCACTATGACACACACTGACCACCAGGGGGCAGACACTCAATGCAGGAGCTGCGCCCTGGTGGTCAGTGTGCTCCCACTGGGGGAGCTCTGCTCAGCCACAAGCCAGGCTGCCAGCTGCCAGCACAGCAGCGGTGCTGGGAGCCTCTCCCACCTCCTCAGCAGCCAGCAGCGCTAAGGATGTCCGACTGCAGCTTAGGCCTGCACCCTCTGGCAAGTGGACAACCCCTGAGGGCCCCTGGGCTGTCAAAAGGTTGTCTGGCTGCCAGTTTAGGCCCAATTTCCCAGGGAGCGGGCCTAAGCCAGCAGGTGGATATCTCTCAGCTTGCTAGAGGGCACAGGCTGTGCTGAGGGACATCCCTGAGTGGACAAATTTTTGTGCACCTGGCCTCTAGTTATTTAATAACATTATATAAGTTTCAGGTGCATAATTTTATGACATATCATGTGTACATTGCATTGTGTGCTCATCATCCAAAGTCTAATCTTTTTTCATCACCACATATTTAACCCCTTTTACTCTCTTCATCCTTCCCACTCTTTTCCCTCTGATAACCACTCCACTGTTGTCTGTGTCTATGATTTTGCTTATTTGTTTTGTTTGTCTATTGCTTTCTGCTTTATACCCCACATATGAGTTAAATTAAATGGTTATTTATCCTCTGTCTGACTTACTTTACTTGGCATGATGATTCAAAGATCCATTCATGTTTTCAAAAATAAGAATATCTTATAAGTTTTCATGGATGAGTCTATATGTACCACATTAACCAATCCATCTAAGGACAGTTAGATTTTTTCCCCATGTGTTGGCTACCACGATTAATGCTGCGATAAACATAGTTACCTATATATTTATGAATAAGTGTTTTCAAATATTTTGAATAGATGCCCAGGAGAGGTCATGCTAAGCTGTAATTTTGATAACTTGATATGAGCAGAAGTGCTAAAAAACAGCAGATGATTGCCTTATGTTATTAAATTAATGACTTCTTTTAAAAAAAAAATAAATCTGATGACTTTGGCCATGACAGGGTAACTTATACCAGACTTTCTCTCTTTCCACCATAGCTATTAAAATGGATAATATATATGAGGAATTGTTTTTAGGCACCAGACAATAAGTAAACCAGAACTCTGATCCTTAAGATAGAGGAGGCCCATATTCATCCTTTCCACTCTGACTTCTGTCTGTGGGAGTTTTAAAAATTCAGCATGTGCCCTAGCTGGTTTGGCTCAGTGAGTAGAGCAATGTCCTGTGGACTGAAGGGTCTCTGGTTCAATTCCGGTCAAGGGCACATGCCTGGGTTACAGATTTGGTCCCCAGGAAGAGATGTGCAGGAGGCAGCCAATCAATGATTCTCTCTCATCATTGATGTTTCTGTCTCTCTTTCCTTCTCCCTTCCTCTCTGAAATCAATAAAAATATATTTTAAAAAATCAGCATATTGCAGTGGAACCCAAGTGGATGCAGCATTATGGCCTCTTAGCTGATGAAGCATAGTGCAGTTCTGGAGCTGCCAGAATGCTAGGGTGCCAGAGGGGAAAGAGCTACACATAAGGAACAAGAAGCTTGAACTTTTCACAGTTCCCAGGGCAAGTGCACAGCTTCACAGTTACACTGAGACCTAACAGACCCTGACAAAGAAGAGCTCTGGGGAGTAGTGGCGTTTTATACATCCAGAATGGAGAAGCTTCACTGACCACCTAGAAACGTCTGTGTAAGGACCTCACACTTAGCCACGTTTCCTGATCTAGGACTATGAGAAATAGTAAGTCAGTCCCACCAAGGCACAAAAACCACATTTAGAGGCTCAATAATATTTTGCAGTAATCTGCCTTCCTTTCAGAATAAAACTCAACATCTGTTACAAAAAGGCTATATAATTCAGATTTTCTGAAAATCACCTTTTAAAATATTCAGCATATAATAAAAATATGGCATGTGCAGTGGAACAGAAAATGTAACCCATAATTAAAGAAAAGTAGTTAAAAGGGGCAATCCTTGTATGACACAAACATTAGGAATAGTAGAGAGGACTTTAAAACAAATGTTTTAAATTGATTCAATTGTATATGGTTAAAGAGGAATATAATGAGTGAATAGTGAATCTCAGCATATAAATGACATTTATTTAAAAGTCTTAAATATATTTTGGATTGTCTTGTTTTCACTGTCATTCGTTTTCAGGATGTTTTTAATTCTAATTATAAAACTAAAAAGTAAAATATCTAAAAAATTGACTGGGTGGAATTCAAAGCAAACATATTCACTTATAACAGAAATTAACAAATCTAAGTACACAGCTTAAAAAAGAAGATCTTACAAAAAATGAAAACACTTTTGAGCATCTCAGGATAAGTATCTTAAGCATATTTGCTAAAATATAAGAGAAAAAAAAATGAAGAGCAAAATAAGTTTTATGCAAAATCATGTTCTCAGCCCAACTCGAAGAATGCTAAAAATGTAAAATATTGATGATTCAAAGAGAATTATCATCAAACACCAGTGTGTGAGTTCTCATAATGCTCTTTCAGTCCAATGCTTTGTGGTGAGGACAGGGAGACCAAGCAACTGTGGAGAAGAAAGAAGAATGAGGTTATCAAACGAGCCTGCTGCTGCTGTAGCATAACCACAAAAAAAGATTAAACAAATTCTAAATCTGAAATCACTGGAAACATAGCTGGGCATACAAGAAAACAAACCACAGAGAGGAAATTTTAGAGTATGCACATTTTAAAGCACCATTAAAGACTTAGGCATGATTTAAAATAGCATAATAAATGTACGCATAAAGGGACAAACTTAAAGAGCTTAAAGAGGATCACTTTGAAATACACATCTATCCTAATATATAAAAACCCTAGGGTACATAACGACCGACAGATCAAAGGCTCCACTGAACACCTGAAGTCAATCCTGCATTCTGTGCTCAGTTACAGTGGCGACCCAGCACTGACCACTACTGGTGCAGGCACAGTCACCTAGCACTGACTATTGAAGGGGCTGTGAATCAGGCCCAGAGAGAGGCTGGAGAGGCAGGGTCTGATCTGCAACCTCCATGGCAGCTGTTGATCAGCCGTTGCCTCTCTCTTTCTCTTGAGCCTCCACAGGGGCTGCTGATCAGCCCCGTCTCTCTGATCAGGCCCATTGATAGGCCCGGAGATGCTGACTGGCATAGAAACTGACCAATCAGAACCAAATTGGCCAGCAGAGAAGGGCAGTTGGGGGCAAGATCAGGCTGGCAGGAGAGGGCCATTGGGGGCGAAATCAGGTCATCATCAGTGGAGGGCCATTGGGGGTGAGATCAGGCCAGAAGGGGAAGGCAGTTGGGGTGAGATCAGGTTGGCAGGGAAGAGAAGTTGGGGGCAACCAGGCCAGCAATAGAGGGCAGTTGGGGGTGACCAGGGCGGGTGGAAATCTTGGCTTCCTCCATCGCCGGGGCAACGCAAGCTTCCTGCCTTGCTACAGCTCCCTGGCTGCCAGCATCTTTGTGACAGAGAAAGGGTTAATTTGCATATTACTCTTTGCCTGGGCAGAAGACCCCCAAGCCCCTCCGAGTGCCAGCTTTGCAGAGTTCAGGCCTCTGTGATCACTAGCTCTGATCCTGCCCCCTGCCATTGCCAGCTCTACCCTTGCCCCATTGGCAGCCTCTGACCAAGGCTACAGGCCTGGGCAGGAGACCCCCAGACCCCTGCCATTGCCAGTTCCACCCCTGCCCCACTGCAGCTTCCGGCCAAGGCTACAGGCCTAGGCAGGGAACCCCTAGGCCCCTCTGATTGCCAGCTCTGCCCCTGCCCAGGCCTTGAGATCACAGGCTCCACCCTTGCCCCACTGAAGCCTCTGGCCAAGGCTGCAGGCCTGGGCCGGGGACCCCCCTATACCCCTGTTTTGCCAGCTCCACCGGTGCCCAGACCCTTGCAATCATAGGCTCTGCCTCTGCCCCTCTGATCTCTGGCTTTGTGAGCCCAGGTCCCTTCAATCACCAGCTCTGCCCTTGCCCATGCCTGAGGCCTCTGGTGAAGACCTCTGGTATGGGCAGGGAACCCCCAGTCCCCTCTGATCACCTGTTCCACCCCCCGGGCTCCCCGCCTCCCCTGCCACCTGCCTGGCTAACAGACCTGACCACTTCAGTGGCTATGGGGGAAGCCATCTTTGTGACGGAGTGATGCCTAATTTGCATATTACTCTTTTATTAGATAGGATAAAACCTTAATATGCAAATAGATTGAATGGAGGAACAACTGAACAACTGGTTACTATGATGTATGCTGACCACCAGGTGGCACACACAGAACATGCCAGATGTCAGCAGCAGGCAGCAGAGCTCGGAACTTGGTGAGTATTGGCTGTGGTGGGATGGTGGAGCAGGTGAGCGAAGGTGCCAGACTAAGGTGGGGAGCTGGTTGTTGTAACTGGGGTGAGAGTCTGGTGGTTACTGAAAATTTTTTGCTCCCACACCCTGTGATCCCGCTGGTGCTTGTGCCCACTGCTGGAGCCCCATGCTGGCCCTGATCACTCCACGCCATCTGTTGTTGCAATCAGGGCTGGCACTGTCAGTGTATGGGAGCGGCAGCGGTGGGCGTGGAGCTGCTGGCAGACAGGGGATCGGGGGCATGGTGTGGGGGGCAGATGGGGGCATAGAGGATAGGCCAAGACCAGCCCATGTTCCCACCGCAGCCTTGTGGCCCACAGTTCCTTAAGGTACACAAATTCTTGCACTTGTTCCCTAGCAGATGAATAAAATAAAAAGGAGGACAAATAGGTTCTTTGACAATAGGCGGTGAGGGACTGCAGAGGATGTGGAGGGCAGGTTCAGTGTCCTGCATGAAAATAAAACCATAAATGAAAGAACGTGTAACTTTTCTCATATTACCAAAACAACAAACACACAGGAATCTGTTTAAATGCCTAGAGTCTACTATAGTAAAAGAAGAGGGTGCAATGAAATTAGGGATATTGTAAACCACTCCAATACTATGAGAATGAACAAAAGACATTGAAATCTATGCAGACCTCTTATAGAAAATTAGAAAACAAAACAATTAAAAATATCCACTACTGAAAAATTCTTCCTTAAAAACAACTGTGAAACAGAAGAAAATAGAAGAAAATATCCTAAACAGACTGGAATAGACATAAGCATTTGAGGATATAACGAAATCAATTTCAATATAAATGAAAAAACAAAAGTAGAAATATAATTCAACATGTGGAAGTTTTTTCTAAGTGCCCATCAGCAGATGAGTGGATTAGAAAACTGTGGTACATCTACACAATGGAATACTACACTGCTGTAAAGAATAAGGAATTCTTACCACTTGCAACAGCATGGATGGAACTGGAGAGCATTATGCTAAACAAAATATGCCAGTCAGAAAAAGATACATATCAATCACATGATCTCCCTCACTGTTTTTTAAAGATAGGTGATTTAATTCAGGAATGATGTAGAAAAAGGAAAAAAAATTACTTTGTAAATAAAGAAAAAATAGCAAGGTAACCGAGAGCAAATAAAGTCAAATGAAAATATATAAGGAATAATGAAAAAAGGCAGGAAGACCCTCCAGAGGAAGACAATGACATAAAGAAAGAAGAAAGTGAAAAGGTTAGAAATAAATAGAAGGAGTGGAAAACAGGCAAAAGAGGAAAGGATACTTATTGAATATGGTGGGAAAGAACAAGGAGAAAAAGGTAGAATAGAGATAATAATCAAAACTATAACCCAAGGAAAGTGTCTAGGAATAATAGCATGAACATGGTTATACACATAAAAAGGACTGGGGAAATGAGCTCAGTACAATTAATACTGAGAGGTATTTCAATTTGATTTCAAAGGTGAAAGGGAAAAATCCAGGAAATGAGGGCAAATATCCTAAAAATGAAGAATTAGTCTTACATCAGACTTGTCAAAATCAACCGAGAATGCCAGTCAATAAACGATCAGAATTTAAAATAAAACAACAAAAATCCTCAATGAAAAAGTAAAGCAACAATTTTATATCCAGTCAAACTATTCTTCAAATATCAAAGCAATAGAAAAAATTATAACATACAAGAAATTAAGGAATTATGTACTCACCAATCCATTTTTGAAGAATTGCTAAGCATTGGGCTTCGTTTAACAAAATGGTGATTGGGAAAACTTCATCAACAGGACTGACTATGAGCATTTAAAAATATGTAACTGTGCATCTACAATTAAACAAAGATGGGGTTGCAGATAGAAGACTAATAAATGAACACTATAAGTTGTGATAAAATAGAAATAATACAACTAAAATATAGGTGGAAAATGGAGAGGAAAGAAGAAAAATTGAAAGGTATCATTGTGATGTAAATGCAGGGTTAGCAAACTCTTTTGGTAAAGAAAAAAATATTTAATAATGTCTTTTATAGACCATACAGTGTCTGCTGCAAGTACTCAACCCAATGCAGTGTGAAATCAGTCATTAGCAATTGGTAATGAGCATGATTTTGTTTCAATAAACTTCTATTAACAAAATCAAGGTGGCAGGTTGTACAGGTAATATGTACAAGTAATACGAGGGTGTTATGTGGTACAGAATAAAAGACACAAACCTAGCAGTAAAAGATTAAATTAAAAACAAAATTTAAAAAATTCAGGAAGCTAAGGATATGTAAATTCTTGTTATTTTTTCTCAGAATTGCTTTGGTTATTTGAGATCTTTTGTGGTTCCATACAAATCTGATGATTTTTGTTGTATGTCTTTTAAAAATGGCATTGCGATTTTGGCCACTTAACTATGTTGATTCTTCCAACCCATGAACACAAAATATTTCAATTTGTTGTATATTTTTTCAATATCTTTTAATACTACTTTGTAAATTTCAGTATATAGATCTTTGACGGTCTTTGTTATGTTTACTCCTAAGTATTTTACTATTTTGGTTGCAGTTGCAAAATGGATGTTTTTTTTTTTTTTAATTTCTTTTTCTGAAGTTTTGTTGCTGGTAAACAAGAAAGCAGTGTAGTTTTATACATTGATTTTATAGCTTGCAACTTTACTGTATTTGTTTATTATTTCTAATAGTTTCTTGATATAGTGTTGATGATTTCTTATGTACAGACTTAAGTTGTCAGCAAAAACTGACACCTTTATTCCTTCCTTCCCAATTTGGATGTCTTTTATTTCTTTCTCTTGCCTTATTTCTCTGGTTATGACTTCCAGCACTATCTAAACTAATAAAAGCGAAATATTAAAATTAACCGTTTCTCCGAGACAGGGTAAGCCACGCCCACCAGCCAATCAGAGCGGCTGTATGCAAATTAGCCCAGCCAACATGGCGGCCGCCACTCCCGGACCTGAGTAAACAGCCCTTTCCATTGCGGCAG